>CM035803.1:19929296-20019296 GCA_020466265.1 Siphamia tubifer | reverse complement strand
GAATGAAAAAATAATACCACTCCTGCATCAGTTCATATGGAATTAGAGCTTAGAGCTTTTTGTCTCCTGTTCCAGATTCTTCTTTAACCCTTCAGCCATCCTTAGAACAGGACAGATTTTATTGCCTCTAGTTGATCACAGCAGACACACATACACACACACACACATACACACACACACCTAATAGATGAGTCCTTGGCTACCAGTTACAGCAGATGTCACCGCTGGGCTGACAGATGCTCAGCCTGCCAGCTTACTGCTGAAATATAATTACATTCAAGCAAATATGTTTTCATTCTTATGTAAAATTCAATAATGTAAAAGTATAGTGAAGCAAATGTGTCTCAGCTTATGCTCTGGAAGGTACTGACTAATGAAGAAAGGACCTTCAAAGGAGGTCCAGACCAGAGATGGACCTGCATGTCTTTGCCAAATGAGACTGAAGGGAATGCTGGTCCATGCACTTTTTCAATCCCTCAGCAAAAAAAAAAAAAAAACTAAACAAAGAAAGAAAGTGAAAAGCAAAGGGATGCAAAGGTAATTTCCAAGAACAAATGCAAAGTTAGTACTGTACAGTATACGAGGTTACATTGCTACATAATTCATTAAACTGAATCCTAAAACAACAAGCACTGTCTCCCAGGAACAAAAGCAGCATAAATCAGCTATAAAACCAAATGGAGAAAGAATTTCAATCCAATGTGAAGCAGCTGCTGTGCAAAACCCAAGAGTTATGTGTAACAGATAAAACATTTGTAGCACTTTAATAAAAGTCCTGTCTGATAACATTCATAAGTTTCTCCATAGTTTCACTGTGAATCATTGAGGAACTACAAATAATTGTAAATAGAATGAAAGTGCAATAACAACACATTCCTGAACACTGAAACAACTCAGACTAAACCATTTTCTTTTAAATCCTCCTGAGACTCAGCAATGCTTTTGTGTCTTCTGTAGTGGACAAGACTGACACAGCTTCATTAAAGAAAGAAACAAAAAAACAAAAACACTGCAAAATACATTATGTAAAAGCAATAAAAAAACCAGTTTCTAAACAAGGCAATTATTTAATGTCAAAAAAGCCCAAATGTGTACATTCCTGGGTCATATTTCCTGTACATCACCCTGACATAAAAACTCCCACCTTAATTCTAGCCATTTCTACTCAGTTTTTCCACTTAGTTTGAAATAGTTCAAGCTTTTTTGTTTTAATACAACATTATTAACCCTTTGTTGGTCACACTACAAAAATCACAATAAAAAATATAATTGTTTTGCTTTTTCCACCTCACAGGGACTATATATACATACATACACACACACACACACACACATATATATATATATATATATATATATATATATATATATATATATAATTTTTTTCCATCTAGTTTTTGTTTTTAGACCTGTTTATATACTGTTTTTATTATGTTTGTTAAGCACCTTTGGAGTTTTAAAAAGTCCTGATGAATACAACATATTATTATTATTATTATTATTATTATTATTATTATTATTATTATTATTATTATTATTATTATTATTATTATTATTATTTAATTTTTTTAAAACATAAAACATAGATTTTTATTTTTATTTTACTGACCCTAAATTTAACTAAAGCATTAAAACTCAAACATTACTCCTCCACCAATCTTACCAGCATAATTTGTGACTTGGTTCAAATTAGATGTATTAACTCTTTGTGTGTGTATCATTAGTGATTAGCATTAGCATTAGCATTTACCCACTGACACTTTACTATCATCTCGTTTGGTTGAGCATGTTTTAAAAAAATATTACATGAATACCAAAGTATTTCTTAAACATGATGAAGATTATTTATGTAAAATAGATTCTGTAAAAGTTAATAACATGTCCAAAAGAAAATATTATATTAGTAAATATGTTGTCACAGTCATGATCTTCTTTGGTGGTATACTAGCATGACCTGAATATATCATTGTCTGCCCAAGAAGTTTGTTGTCAAAGGACTTACATTTAGATTAGATATCAGGGTTCAAAATTACCTCTACCAAACGGTTGAGCTGACCAACAAAGGGTTAAGAATGTTAATACAGTATGAGGTGTGGTTATTGTTGTACATTTACCCTCGAAACACCTGTTTTCTAGTTTAGAAACAATCTAATATGAATTCACAACACTGAGAACAGAAGAAGAAGAAGCATATCACCTTTTGTTTTTTTCAATCCATAATCAGTACTAAAAATTAATCCTGCCCTGACTGTACATATGATGTAATGAAGGGCAGCAGATGGTGTTTTATATCCCCACCATCCTCTTCAGAGTGTTTATATGTGAAAACTAAATGAAAAGAACCTGTGGCAGATATTCAAGCAGAGATATATAAAATAGAGGCTACATACCTGTGGCATTTATTCAAATGAAGGACAGATGGTGCAGAGCAGATAGAGGAAGAAGGCGGAATCACCAAATTCCATGTAGAGTGTTCAGTTGCTGATCTGAAAACCTCAGTGTGTTGGGGAAAGGTTCAAGGACTACCACATACCTGCAGGATTCCAGTTCTGTAACCCTTATAACTAAGTCCTTTTTAATTAATGATAAAGTGTCAATGCACGGCCTGGACAGAAAAAGTCACAGTAGCTGGTTTTACATTAGAGTATTCCACAAAACAAAACGATATTTAAATAGAAATTCAACCAAGTATAATTGCACTGGAGAAAATGCTCTTCTAAAAACAAGTAAAAAAAAAAACTAATAAAAATATTTTAGCTTGAATTAAGCCAAAAAAAAAAAATCTGAAAATTATCTTGGTAAGATTTCGTGAAATAAGGTTTTCAAGATCTATTGTCGAAAAATAAGGTCTTATATCTCACTTGCCTTGTTTACATGAGAGGTTTTTATTCCACATAAAGGTTAATTCTGCTTTAAGATGACACTGTAAACATCTAATTCCAGTGAAAAATGATAATTACAAATCAAACTTAATTCCGAATAAAGCCACTGGTTTATTCCAGTGTTAATTCTGAATTACATAATTCTTCTGTCATGTAAACAGTTAATTCCACTTTAACATTATTCCTGTTGTTCTGTACATGCTCCTGGTCTTGTCGTGATGACACACATATTTGGTGCTATGTTGATTCACAAAATCTTATGTTGATTCATGAAATCTTACCAAGATAATTTTCACTTGTTCCATTCGTAGATTTTTTTTTTTTTGCTTAATTCAAGCTAAAATATTTTTTTATTTTACTTTTTTTTTTATCAGCTTTTTAGAAGAACATTTTCTCCAGTGCAATTATAATAATATCGTTTTCAATCGAGCTACAACTTCATCGCATCACATGTGGTATCTGGCCTTCCATGCTGATAAGTTGAAACGAACACAAAACAGGAAGTGGACGTCATTGTTTTCTTGTTGACATCATTGTTCGACATCCAGATGTTAAACAGCTGTTCTGTCCAATCAGAACCCTCTGTACCTGCAGCTCTTAAAGTCCAATTAACTACAGTGGAATACACCCGTTTCTCATGGAAATGTTTATTCGGAATCAACATGTCCATATTTAACACAAAGGAAATAGATTTAATTCCAAATAATTTCATTCTGAATAAATAATTAAAATAAATCATGTAAACATAGCTCCTCAAAAGTGACTCCTTAGGTGATTATGTCTCAATGTAAATATGTTGAAATATTTGGAGTAAAAACGAGAAAAATACACTTGGTAAGATGTAAAGTAAAAATGTTGCAGGTCATCCCAGAATGTCATGTGAAGGGAACTCACACAGTAAGAATTGCTCAGTAACTGTTGTGTATATGACAGTAAATGTGGTGAATCTTGAATGGAAGCAGGTGAAGTCACAAAATCTTTTCTTTAGGGAAATATTCTGAAAACTGCAAGAGTGAAACCATTCATCTCTAGTCAGAATGCCTTTGTTGACATGGTAAAATACAATGAAAAATTCATCATTTAACAATCCTTTTATTTTAACTCAACAGTGCACAACAGTGGAACTGCTTCTCATGATAAAGGTGAATTCCAAATGAATAGAAAGTTTACAGAAAGAAACTGTAAAACTTTGACTCTAACATCAGTTAGGTTTTTATGAAACAGTCTCAAAATACCTTTTTCTCTATATTTAACTTCTCTTCAGTGATTAATCACCATTTATTATTACATTATCCTCTGTATTTTGTAGTTTTATACTGATATTTTCCCATGTTTTGTTAATTAACCATGTAAATGTTCATAAAAGTTCAGATTAAAATTGAGAGATATTTTATCACAAATAGAGAAAACTTCTTTTCTGGAAAACCTGTCAAAATTGAACATAAACCCAGTGTGTCCATCTACTGTTAGTGATCAAACTGTATGGGTTTTACTAGTAAATTAATGTGTTTCTTTAGTAACTATGGAGCCTTTACACATCTTATTTGATGACCATGAAATGATGACAAACTGTATTGATAGGATTAATGGATCATTGGGTATTAAGTTTAGTAGCTGGGTATTTATGGACTAATGTATGTTTTTTGTATAAATTTGGATTGTGTTCAGTTGTTGTCAATTGGATGCACAGTTTTGTAGAATAGATGTATTAACGAACACTGTTACCAGGGTAAAAAAAAAGTCAATTTCATTATTTTCACGTGAGCTGTTAATAAACTCCAAAAATCAAAACCTTAGCAAGATGTATTTTTCTTATTTCTAGTCAAAATATATTATAATCACCTAAAGAGAAACTTTTCAGACAGATATAATGACTTATTTTTAGACAATAAATCTTGAAAATCTTATTTAAAAAAAGATTATCAAAATAATTGTCACATGTTCCATTATTTCAAGCAAAAACATCTTTTATTATTAGTTTTTTTTTTGTTTTTACTTGTTTTTAAAAGAGAATTTTCTCCAGTTTTTTTGTTTGGGCTTAATTGAAGTCAGGAAAAAAAAAGAAAAAAAGAAAAACAATCAGTCAATGGAACAAGTGAAATTTGTTTTATTTATTTTACAGATCTACTGTCTAAAAATAAGTTCTTTATATCTCACCGAAAAGTGACTCTTAGACGATTATGTCTTATTTTAAGTGTAATTAAATATGTTTTAATTAGAAAAATACACTTGGTAAGATGTAGATTTTTACCTAACATCGACATATAACTACCTCCAACACCAACTAAAAAAAAAAAAAAAAAAATCCATTATTTGGTTGCTTTATTTTAAAGTGAAAATTTCTGTCAATTTTTGCACTTTTTCTTGACAAGTGTGACTGAAATGATATGGGCTGAACAGAAGGTGCAAAATTTCATTAGACAAGCACGATGCAGGAAGAGGAGGACAGATGAGGGATGGATGAACTGAAAGACGGACAGATAAATGGAAATGGAGTACGGACAGGAGGTGTGGAGGCGGTGAACAGTTTGAGAACTTCCAGACTGCATGGTGGAGTTTCAAAGGGGCAACTGGGCATGTGTGTTCACGTCGTTTCTATCCATTTGAGTAGCTTGAAACTGGTATATGTGTGTGTGTGTGTGTGTGTGTGTGTGTGTGGGTGGATAGAGTATGTGTGATAAGGTTTTCAGTTCATAGAAGTTTAGAGAAAATAACCAGAAGCACAAACTACAGAAAAATGCAGTCTGGACAAATTTAAACTTAATTTTACATTTTTGTTTTTATTTATTTTTTATTTATTTTTTTCCTGAATACATTCTGCTGTCAGCCTCACATGACCTTCATTGAAGCAAAGTCTTCCAGTAACATGATGTCATCTCTGAATAAAACATGTTGGATCGGAGCAAGAGTTCTCTGTTGGAGAGATGATCTCATCGCTTTACAGGAAAAAAATCCTCTCTTGAGCTGCAAAAGATTTAAATGCCAGTGTCATCACACCATATCACATCAGATCTAAAAATATACAGTGCCTTCCTTTGAACGGGTGGATATATGCAGCCACTTTAAAGACAGACACAGATGGAATGACTCATAACCATCATCAAACCTTAAAGACACACTGCATTATTGGGTTTGAAAAGCTGTATAATCCATATGTGATCGGTAGATGGAAAAATTACGTATTTGTTTAAAACTGGGGATTTCTGAAATGGGAGTTCCACAATGAAACATACTTTTGACTTTTCTTTCAGTTTCTCATATTTTTCTCCTGAACACTTATATTTATTTACTAGGAATGCATTTATTCTCAACTTTTTCTCATCTTTTCATGCAAGATATTTATATATTTACATTTTTAAATAATGTTTAATGTTTAAAGGGATCCCCGTTAGTTGCCACCGAGGTGACGAGCTAATATTCCTTGGATCCACACAAAAGGACAATGAAAAACACAGGACATAACAATACATGATATACACACTTTATATTATTAACAATGAAAATAATAATAACCATAAAATAATAACCATTATTAAGATCATTAAAAACATAAAACATCATTAGAAAAATATAGGATTAGTTATTGCATTCATGAATAACATAACATAACATAACATAGCATAGCATAGCATAGCATAACATAACATAGCATAGCATAGCATAGCATAGCATAGCATAGCATAGCATAGCATAGCATAACATAACATAACATAACATAACATAACATAATATAACATAACATAACATAGTATAGCATAGCATAGCATAGCATAACATAATATAGCATAGCATAGCATAGCATAGCATAGCATAGCATAGCATAGCATAGCATAGCACAACACAACATAACATAATCAAACTAAATCCCGCCCCCCTTGTGCACATTTTAACTGATTTTCCCTACCACTTATCATTGGGAAAACACATTTTTGGTGAGTGTGACCTTTGGCCTACATTCGCCCAAATTTAATTGGATCTATTCTGGACCTCCTGACAACTTTTCTGAAAATTTCATGAATATGGTCATACTGTAGTTGTAGTTTTTGCATAAAGCTGTTCAAAAAATGGACCAAAAAACAATACCCTGGCCTCCCCTTTAGGGGGCAAGGTAAAAATAACCTGCCCTTAGTATCTAGTGAAGGAATAGAATAGAATAGAATAGAATAGAATAGAATAGAATAGAATAGAATAGAATAGAACAGAATAGAATAGAATAGAATATTACTTTCTTCATCCCACCCTGGGGAAATTTTTACACTAGTTCTTAATAATTAAACAATAAGTCTCACTCTGATATTGAACGTCACAGATAAACACACTTCTAGAAAGAAACATCCTTTGAATTCTGCTTTCGGTTTCTTGTAGTTTTCTATTGAATACCTACATTAATTTACTAGGAATGCATTCATTCCCAAAGTATTTTTCTGTTTTTTTATTCAAGATATTTCTCTTTTAACATAACATTATCATAACTCAAACATGATCTGTCCCTACCACCCTTTTGCCCCTAATATCCAGCATAACAATGATGAACTTCATTGACTTTCAAAACCCATGCCTCTGAACAGTCTCCAGTGGTCCAGTGGATGTAATGCTGTGCTTAAATGTTGATTAGGCTTAGACCAGTGTTTATCAACCTTGGGGTCAGGACTTCATGTGGGGTCACCTGAGATTTCTAGTGTTGATTAAAAAATAAATAAATAAATAAAACTCCAAATTCACTAGTAAAAAATAGATGGTGAGTTGAGAGACAATCCCAAACTATAGAAAACATGACAAACTGTGAGTACGAAACTGAAGCTCTGTGGTGTTGTTTATGTGTCAAATGTTCATTGTGGTCGCTAACGGATGCTGTAGCTCTTTCATAATTTATAGTTTAAGGTATTGTTTGTGCAGTATTCAACCTTGTAAATGCAAGCTTTACTTGCCTCTGTCTATATTAATATATTAAATATACTGTTATCTAAAATTAACATTTATTTACAACATAATATAGTAACTATAACTATATAATAACTATTACATGATCAAAAACCAATTCATTTTAGGAAAGAAAAAGAAAAAGAAAAGATTTTCTGATTTTTCCACCAAAGACCAGTGGTTTAGACGACATGGCCTAGACTGTGCAGCCAAGGTGGAATGTGTACTGGGCACCGACTCCAAAAACTGGTACCTCTACTTACGAAAGACGCAGCGAATGAATGAACTAAGTAACGAAAAACCTTTGCCTCAATTTTTCGTCTCTGAATCAGATACAAGTTTCTATTTACAAAAGGAAAATGAAACCTCCAAAACATAAATACAGTACTGTATGTACATGACTATACGTAACTATGTAATGTATGTAAATACGTAATTATGTAATGTATGTAAATACGTCACGTACGTACTGTATGTAGCATCCCATTGGCTATGAGGGAGCTACCCATGAGGCTTTTCGTTACCCTTTGACCCTCATTCATCACAGAGTTACTGTTGTTTCCTGAGTTGTTCAGAGTGTGTTCATTTAAACTTTATTACAGTATATATTTGAAAATGACAGTAAACAGGGCGATGGCGGCGCCCTGTGTCTCCCGGTAACACAGCCACTTTAACGGTAATTTCTCCACCTAGACCAGCGCTTTTAGTATCAAAGGTTCAGCCGAACAGAGCAAGAAGAGTATATGACCAGCAGACTATCATCAGGTTAAGAAAAATTGGACTTGGACTCTGCAAGCCCAGAGATGCGTAACCTCGTTCTGCTGCACTGGTCAGACCCAGCGTCCGACAGCGGAGTCTCCCTCCACATCGGAAGCGACACGAGACGAAGCAGAAGCATATCTGTCGTGGTGGATTTACAGCTAAGCTAAGAGCTAACCCATTCCAACTGTCCCTTCTATCAGTCCTGATCGGCAACGTACGCTCACCCTAACCCTGAAGCTGGATTTAAACATCAAACATGATCCACCAGACTGCTGTATCCTCATTCTCAATGAGATGTGGCTCAAGTCTTCTGTCCCTGGATGGGCTAAAATCTAAATCTACATTTTCTCATCTCATCTCATCATCTGAACCCACTTTATCTTCACTTGGGTCACTGGAGGCCCAATCCAGCTGCAATAGGCAAAGGTGGGGTACACCCTGTATGAGTCTCCAGTTCATCTCATGGCTGAACATATATAGACAAACAATCACTCTCACATTCACACCGATGAGTAATTTAGATTGACTAATTAACGTATCAGTGCATGTGTTTGGATGGTGGGAGGAAACTGGAGTACCTGGAGAAAACCCACGCAGACACGAGGAGAACATGCAAACTCCACACAGAAAGGTCTGGTGTGGAAATTGAACCAGGGTCCTTTTTGCTGTGAGGCACGAGTGCTAACTACTGCACCACCCATGCCACCCTCTATTCTATTCTATTCTACACACATATTTCAAACCAAATTCATAATTTTTAATAATTTTTAAAGGGTTTGAGGGGTAGTATTGAAGGCCTTGGAATGAATTAGACCTTTTACGTGTAAAATGCGACTATGAAAAGTTCACAGTCTAAAACACTTCTGAAATGAATTAATTTTCTAAGTAGAGGTACCCCTGTAATGGATAGCATCAGCTCTAATGATGACTTTTACCCAAAATGTTAATATTCAATGGGACAGATCACAGTGGCTCCACTCATTTCTTTATATAGTTTTAATGTTGCCTCATGGGGTCACTAATATAATATCCTATAGAAGCACTCATTTTTTAAATCACTGCTAACAGACCTATTCTGTTTATCAAAAGAACATGTTATAAAGTCAATACATGTACATAAATCACCACAAAACTGACAAGTGTCAATGCAAATATGCACTGGTTCACACAATACATGTTTGCATGTCATCCCTCACTGCCATCGACAAACAAGTGATGTGAGCGTCTGTCCATCAGTTTGGCACAATGGTATATAGTTGATGGCCAAGCTTCAGAGCAGGTGCAAAGGGATTCACATGCGAGCACTGTTGTTATGGTACAAACAAGAAGCAAAATGACAAAAAAAAAAAAATGAACCAGAGGAAACTGACTTCTGAACCTGTTCAATCCATTTCACTGCTAATCATTTTACTCAAGCAATCAAACTAATGAGAGCAAAGAGGAGAAATTGAACATGCAGTAATTACAGGAGAACATCATGACCTCCTGCTTACACACCCCATTCATAGGAAGTGACACAGGAGAGCAGCCAGTAGTTAATTACTATTGGCCCTCTACCGCTGTCCCACCGGGCGTCAGCCACCGTCGCTCCCGATGCTGAAATAATTAACGCTGTTGCCGTCATCCCCTGTCCCTGTAGCCATGGAGATGAGAAGATTTTTTTTCCCCCTGTGGTCCTCCCTGGTTGTCAAGCAACAGTTTGCCAATATGGAGAATGTGTCTGAGTGAACATAGAGTACAGATCAATGGCGATTGTTCTGCTTCATATTACTGACCATCACAGAGATGAAAAAAGAAAATGTCCTTAACAATATAGTGGCAATTTTATATTTAAATCCTCAAATGGAGTTACAGGGATATTATTTTTTTACTCCAGTCCAAGCTGCGGCCACCGGATATCGTTTGCGATAACTTGAAAAAATATTTCCCTTATCAAGGAATATCATGGAGAGGAAGAACAGACAAAATTTTGGGTAATTTAGCATTTTTAGATTGCCCACAAGGGGCCGCTCAAAAGTTTAAAATGACTAAACACTCTTGTTTATCTGGAACTATTTGTCTGACTGACTTCAAATCAAGTGCAAATGAAATGTCATGACCTTTGGATTCCTCACATTGTGACATAATCAAGGATTGGGAGCTTTCAGGGATATATCCCTAGTCGACACTTCCAAGGGGCAGCACTGATTTGCATTGGTAGAGGTCTGCACCCCCCCAAGTGGTTTTCTACTTAGACATGTTATTGTTTGTTCAAAAATACCATAATTTGTGTATTGAGACCCGATGTATCAAATATGATAGAAATTGATATTTAAAAAAAACAAACTAAACTACATTTTTTTGGGGTTGTTCAGAAGGACCAATACTGGCTCCGGTTTCTTTTTTTTGTTTGTCCTCCAGTTTTAAAGAACTGGAATTTTTTCGTCAATGATTTATTGGTTCGGGCTTTACATTGTTAAGTTGGTACAAATACAGGTACATCCATTAAGGAATACATCACCTGAAGAAATATAAAACTGTCACGTTTATCGAAATGTCTAAGACTTGCATGTGATATTTACTATTTAATAAATAACCATCAGAATTACACTTGGATTTTTCCCCCAGTTATGTTTGCTATATTAGGAAAATAACTTGTGTTACCCTAAAAACACTTTTACTAACTTCTAGTCAAATTCCAATGTCTAAAAATCTTTGCTTATCTGATGTGAGTTAAAAATGATGTTAAAAATGTATTGGTTGTTTTGGTTTTTTTGCAACTTATATTTTTTTTTTTCTTTCTCAAAACAGCACACACACACAACCAAAATAATAATTGTCAAAAACAAAAATAAAACAAAAAACACAGCATATCTGGGTTGTACATCAAGTCTCATTTTGCTTGAATAGTGTTCATTTCTTCCACTTCTTGTTCAATTGTGGTTCTTGCAGTCTCAGTCTATGTGATAGATGGTTGTTTTAATATTCAAAGAAAGGCACAGTTACAAATGATATAATGGGGAATTTTCTGTGATTATAGTTGGAAAAAAAAGTTAATATTAATAATTAATTAATATTCCTTGTCAATATAAAACTCAAACTGATGTTCTTCTTTTCTCTCAAATTCATATTAATCTAAAAAAAAGTCTTTATTGTATTGTTTGGGCTCATTCAACATTGTCTTTTGGTTATTTCCTCTTACACTTAACAATCACTCAATCATCATATAAAATTTTCCTTCAGAGTTTGACTAATAACGAGGGATTCATTTACTTCATGGTATTTTAAAGTACATTTCATAGGTTAGTGACAATGAAAACTGAATGTGACCAAGACAAGTCTCTCATGTTCAGATGAAAACTAGATCACTGCCAGACTGATGTGTCGCTTCTGTTCTGTATAGTGTCATATAATAGGGGATATTTGGAAGTTGCCAAGGTTACATATATGAGCTCTGGGAGGTGAAGTAGATTGTAATACATTTCACATTTATTACCCTACTTCACATTTCTGTAACGTCTGAGTCGATCTGGACAGAATGTTGGGTCCTTTAATATCATGAGGCTCATTAGCAGCAGATGTTCCTGTTGTGATAATCTGACTGTAAAGCAAATCACACTGATGTTTGCTTTCTTTTACTTTTCCCATGTTTCTTGTAATCTTCTTCCCCCTCTTCTGCTTTTATTGTGACTGCACTGCTTATTAGAATAAATCTTTGCTAAATATGGCTCCTAACAATTCACCACAATGCACTTGAAAAGGATTATGAGTCACTTGACATTTACGTGCATGCGTGTGTACATCAGGAGGTGTCCTGGTGGTCTTCTCTTTTCTGCTGGACCCTCTAATCCTTTCAAATCAGCTTTGTTAATCCTACTTTCTGCTCTCCGTTGCTGTGGCTTTCATGCAGGCACAGAGAAGCATTTTTTTTTTTTACCCCTGTGGTCACAAGCAACATTGTCTGTTTCTGATGCCAAGATTTTTTGATATTTCTGGAACTGTGACTTTTTGCTGGTTTATCATAACAACAGACAAGAAACATGTTTTACGTTGAGGATCTAGGGATCTTTGCACAAACACTGGAAGTAGGGGGTGGGGTGTTACTGCATGCATTAGTTAGGAAGGTATTAGCTAGCATACTGTTAACAGTGGTGTAGTGTAAGTCATTATTAATCAACTTTTAGGAGGATTTTACTCAGTAGATGTTCAATAGTAAATGTGTTTCAACACACTTTTCGGCTATAACTTAATTGTTTAAATGAAGAAAAACAACCAACCAAACAAAAAAAAAAAAAACAGCAAGGCCGCAAGATCTTAAAGAATCAAAATTGTGTCTATAAAGTTCGGTTTCCTTTTGGTGTTCAGTGAATGGGTGAAGATGGCAGAAGACAGTACAGTACAATGGCCTCTTGGACATACGCTCATTACTAACCCTACTCAAGAAGCTAGCTAGCTAAAATGTCGGAGATTTAAACACTGACTATTTCATTACTTATTGAGCTATCAGTCCACATGTACTTCAGGGCACAAATTTATGTGTCCCAAGGCTCAACTATGTCTTGTATGGGGAGAGGGTCTATTACACATGTGCTGTTTATATCTGTAACTGAGACAGTATTATTGTGAGGTAAGGAATTACTATGATATAACAGGAACAAGTAATCTGTAATGGATTATAATTTTGATGTAATTTGAACAACACTAGCTGTCAAACAGTTTGTGTATGTGTGCACATATCATATTGTAGTTCCTGCTTTTATAATGACTTTAACCAAACAAGGACAAACTAACCTGAAGAAGAGTTCATTTCAGACAGCTGAGAAAAAAAAATGGCTAAATAAATTTATTTCCATGGCTGGATGGCTGTGGATCAGTTGGTAGGATGGGTCGTCCAATGACTGAAGGGTTGAATGGTTCTGGCTGTCCACATGTCAAAGTGTCCTTGGACAAGACTAAGTTAGACTCACAGTAGGTCTGGCAGAACCTTAGAAACCTACTGGTGTGTGAGTGAATGGGTGAATGTGAGGCTAATGTAAAGCGCTTTGAGCACCATGAACTATATAAGTGCAGAACATTTACAAGTGCAGGGGTGTCAAACTTCAGGGCTGGATGTTTTAGATCAGGGGTCTCAAACATGCGGCCTGGGGGCCAAATGTGGCCCAAAATGGATTTGCAAAAATACCATCCCAGAGGCCTGTGGAACTCCATTTAGTTCAGGTTCCACATACAGACCAATATTATCTGGAGTCAAATTTTATCAGGATAACCTACAAAAACCAAACAAAAATGTTCTTCTCGCATTGATGTGAAAATAATTTACATTATACCCATAAATAATGACAACTTCAAAATTACTGCCTTTGTTTTAGTAATAATAATATTGTTAGAATTGCATGTATTTTTCTTCAGATCTTACATTTTTACTCACACCTTTCTTGTTTTTTTTTAAAGTATTTTAATAAGGTAATGGGGTTTGTTTGCACTAAAACAAAAACAAAAATTGGGAATTTTAATTTTATTCTAGGTTATTATGCTATTATTTTACTGGTCCGGCCCACTTGAGATCAAATTGGGATGAATGTGGCCCCTAAGAGTAAAGAGTTTGAGACCCCTGTTTTAGATGTTTTTGATGTTTCTCTCTATCCACCTCTGCAGAAGTCTGGTAATGATGGAATGGCTTCCAGGTGTGATAGAAGAGAGAAGTGTCTAAAACCGGGGTAGGGAACCCTGGACCTAGAGAGCCGCTATCCTGCATGTTTTCGATTCTTCCCTCTTCCAGCACACCTGACGGTTGTTATCAGTCTTCTTCAGAGCTTGATAATAGGCTGTTCATTTGAATCATGTTGGAAGAAGGATACATCCAAAACATGCAGGGCAGCAGCTCTTGGGGACCAGGGTGTTCCCTACCCCTGGTCTAAAACATGCAGGGTACTGGCCCTTAAGGACTGGAGTTTGACACCCGTGGACAAGTGGATGTACATGGCCACTTGAGAGATTAGTAAGACACTGTGCTACATGGTGAGGGAAAATAATACTATAGAGGAGGGTCCTCGGGGCCCACTATCAGCACACCTGATTCTATCTATCTATCTATCTATCTATCTATCTATCTATCTATCTATCTATCTATCTATCTATCTATCTATCTATCTATCTATCTATCTATCTATCTATCTATCTATCTATCTATCTATCTATCTATCTATCTATCTATCTATCTATCTATCTATCTATCTATCTATCTATCTATCTATCTATCTATCTATCTATCCATCCATCCATCCATTTTGATCAGTTAATTGATCCATTGTTCAGAATAACCTGTGACAGTTCTGACCTTGTTTGGTTCCAAACACATCTTAGTTTAGCTATTGACCATATAAAAAATAGAGATTATCTGTGCTTTTACCGTGGCTGTTTTCTGTCTAAATAGGAACTAAGCTAACAGAGCTTAATTAGCCGAGGCAGCACGAAAAGAGTAAATAACAGCGATTTTTCATCTACTACTTAAAGAACCAACTGAGTTTTTGGAATTTTGTGGAAGAAAATTGATCATCCCATAATTCATATGAGTGAAAAGAATGAGTTTTATTCTTTATTCAGTGAGTGATGCAGTTTGTAGATTCAAAGTCTTGATTCGTTGGTGGTTTTAGTAATCCTATGTGTGTTCTGGTACGTGACTCTTCCCTGATGTTAAGTTTGGAATATCAATACTCCATAAAATCTCTTTGAAGATATAAAAGATCTAAGACCTTAGCATGGTTGTTCCAATTTTTATTGGTATCAAATATGAAATATGCGATCTTCAACATGCCTTAGAACCTTTAACTTTACAAATTTAGAAAGAGTGATAGCACAAGAGAAAAGTTTTGTACAAATACAATGGGAGGAGAAAAGAAAAAGAAGTGAAGAGGAAAACATGGATGAAGGGGTGTGAGATACAACAGTAACAGAACCACTCCTCAGTAAGACCCTTGGGATTTTTTTGTTTTGAAACTTTGCCCTCTTTCTCCTTCAGTTAATTCTTGCTGTCAAATATTCTCACCAAATCTTGCACATCAAACCTTCCCAGAGATGTGTTTATGGATAGAGCGTCTTTGAACCCTGTTAGTCTTTATAGTGGAGAGGCTGAGTCAGGGCAGCTGCTACTATCAATGCTAAAGACGCTGATGAGGACCCTAAAATAGGCTGCCTCTGCAATGCCACCTCAACCTCATTTCATATGGAGTGAAGATTTTTTATTTATTTTTTTTAATTCAAGGAAACAGGCTTTATGAATGTATTCAGAGAAAACAAAAATGAATGAGACAAACAACCTAAAGAATCTGAGTTGCTAAGCTGCTGAGTTGTTGCTGAAGTTAGCGGAGGCTGCATTCTTCAGCTAACATGTCAACACCAAATTAGCATCGCAGCTGGAGGCCCCTGGGACAGAAACACTGGGAAGCCCCTTTTTTTCCTCACTAAAGAAAACCTAAGGAGGGAAACAAAGCTTCAGGGAGAAAGAGAGATCATAATGAGGACTGTTCTAATGCAGAGTGTCTGCAGCTGTGTCCCCTTTCAGACTGAGCCTCCTTTCAAGGACGCAGCCTGTGAGTGTTTGTCCTCCAGCGGGATGAAGGTCTGCAGGGTGAACCTGCACATCCAGTCTGCACAGCACACATTGGAAGCTTTTCATTACGTGATTTCACATATTTTTAGTCCTGAAAAACATTTCTGGAATAGTCATCAGGGCTGCATTGAGCACTATGCCACTGCTAGACTGTTAAAATATTTAACCATGACAATGTTAACCTGTAAAGACCCAGTGTCACTTTCATGCCACTTCCCAAAAAACATTTTTTACCCTCTATTTAACATCTATAAATTATGTGTATTATGCATAAAAAATATGTTTGGTGAGTGAATGTTTGCTATTAGTGTATGTAAACCTTTTAGCTGTGTTTTTATATAGAACACTGTTTTTTTTTCCCCATTTTTCCTTCTTTTGTATTTTCCTTTCATATTATAAATTGTATTGTAATATAATCTACTGTAGAAAAAAACAAAGAGGGACAGGAGTTGAGAATTAGCACAAGCTATAAACTCTACTAACATCATATCAGCTGCACATCTATGTTTGACTGCATTGTCCCTGTCAAATAAATAAATAAATACAGTGTCATCATATAATAATTTCAAATTCAAACTGCAACACCTTTGATTTTAATTGCAGGAGACATTTACTGCATTTAACTAAGCAAATAGTTCAGAGATTTCCATTGGTAAGGACTTGGGCTCAGTGTATCCATGTAGATATCGATAGTGTTGATACCAGGGTGAGTATTGGTGTCTGATCAATACAAGCGTAATGACATTGATAGTTTTGTTGTAGTTACTCTTCTATACATTCAGCAAATTACTCGAATTTCCTCACAGAGTTCATGAGAGTGTCGTCTGTCTGTGCAAACAACACCTCTCTCTCTCTCTCTCTCTCTCTCTCTCTCTCTCTCTCTCTCTCAGCTTGTGATGGTAGAGAGAGCTTATCCACCTGCAGCTGACAGGGAACCTGCCATGTGTGATGTGTGCAGTGGTAACACATTTAAAAGGGGAATTATTGTATTATGTTTAGATTGTTATCATAGTTAGTTCATTTAAAAACATATTTATTCGTCTAAAACCTTTGTTCTGTGCTTCATCATGATCATAATCAACTAACTAAAGGCAAAATCACAAAATTATTCAATGATTTTTACAAACCAGTAGAAGAACTGAGTCAAATCATATAAATGGTCTCACACCCTCAAAGACGGCTGACAAGATTTAAATTTTAACAAAAACATAGCAATTTATTACATCAGATATGAACACAGCCGACACAATAAACAAAATCAACTCCATGTCCCTAACTTACCGAACAAAAAATAAGGAAACCAAAATACACAGGTCTTACCTAGACGCCTAAAAAAATAAAATGGCGTCTCACCCTTACTCTAAAATGTACAAATTGTACAAAACTTTAACACAACTTCTCTCTCTCTCTCTCTCTCTCTCTCTCTCTCTCTCTCTCTCTCTCTCTCTCTCTCTCTCTCTCTCTCTCTCTCTCTCCCTTTCTTTCTAAATGTAGTGATCAAAAACCAGCATTGGATGGAAGTTGCTAATGCTAATGCTATATGGAAAGACCACAAAGCTTCCTCTTTAAAGTCTACACTGCAATGATAAAGAGTTTGTGCAGTGGAATGACTGATGCAGGTTGTTTTTTTATTTATTTTTAATTTTTTTGTAAACGCAGATGCGGTCAGCCATCGGTCAAACAGTCATCTGTTAACATCCCTAGTCCAGACTCTAATTTGGGAGATGATGAAAACTTGTTGCAGCGGTGCAATTTTCCATCTATAATCAAAAATTAATACAATTATGGGTGGAAAAAAAAAATATGGTAAACCTTATTGTAACACTGTAAAACCAACAAAGATGATTCCTGGTGCAGTCAAAACCAGCATGTGCAACTTTTGGGAGGTTTTGGCCAGGCAGTGTACAAACACACAATGTTTTTACACTTTCCCGCTATGTCATTATTTTCTCTCCCACATCTTTGTTAGAAGGGAAAGTCCCTGTTATTGAAGTCTAAATGATCTGCAGTCAAACACATGTGTCTCCTGAGTTTTTACTTTCATTTGGGCATTGACTGCCAGCATGTAGCTCCCTCAGACAAACACAACTCTTGATATTATTACTCTACCCTCTGTGTTTGTCTGACTCATATTTATCAACAGTCCATTTATGCCAGGATATAACCTAGTTTTCTATTCCCATGTAAGCTCTGCTGTTTTTCCCAATTAGTATCCAACACTAACTGGCTCTTAGTTAACAATTAGCGTCCTTTCCCACAATAAAACACCCAGTAATAACTGCAGGTCTCGTCCTTCTCCCTCAATTGAAAAATGCATGGAAACATCAAAGCAATTCAATTAGATGCCCACAAAACAGATATTATAATATTAAGCAAATGAGAACGAAAAGCTCAAATGAGATAATTAAGAAAAAAAAAAACGGATCTAAATAAAACTCTTCCAGTAGAAGTGGTGGCTCAGAACATTTCAAAAAAGAAGACAAACTAATAAATGTAAAAAAATAAAAAATAAAAAAAGAGCCAACATTGCATACAAAAGAGTCAATATTCTGTTCCAAGTCTTATTTTCTGACATTTTATTTTTTTATTTTCTTTTTTCATCATTGCAACATTATGAAGTCTATATAAGCTTTGGAAAAATGTTTTTAGCATCTACTCAGCACACTAGTAATGAGGCACAACAAACCCCACCCCTGGTACCTAGCTTATTTTGGCATTGATCCAACTGGTGTCATCACGTTTCTTTTGTCAGCCATTATTATAGAGCCCTTTAGGGGACGATAAAAAAAAAACAAAACTGAGAAACTGTATGTGTTGGTGAGAAACACTAACTCGAGATATCGCGTTCGCTTTGCGTTATCTCAACTTTGCTTTGCGAGATCTTGCAAAACAAGAAAAACTTACCCTGGATTCTCCTGCTGCTCATCAACTTCTATACCAACAAAAACTGCTGATGTGTTTTCTAAGGATGGTGGTGTCATTTGCAGCATTTTCCAGCATGGGAGCTTAAGTCTTTTGCAAAATACTGCAAATTGTGGTTATTTACTAAATGCCTGTTGACAGATAAATGCTGTTTTGGGCGTTTGTTCTGAAGCTGTTGAAAACACACGAACACATACTGTAGAGAGGTTTGAAATCATTGTTACTTTCAAGCAACATGTCACTTATATGCTGAATTAGTCTCATCTTGAAAAGCCTTTTTTTCTTTTGAAATATAAAATACTAGTAAAATAGTCAGTAGCCCATAAATGAACACTAGAACCAGCCCCTCTACATCTTTATGACTGTCACCAAGTTCATTAAGTTCAATCAAAACTAAAAATGTACCATCACTTCCAATACTTATTTGCATATACAGTACAAGATACATAATCACATCCAATTTCTTAGATGGGATCAGCATTACCCACACATCTATTCTGAGACAACTCCCTGGACAATCATCGTGTCAGCTTGACGTCATTGAGCATGCTCAGACATGTCCCCCCATGTGTCACCCACTGAAACACTGTGACTTCTGCTAATATTTTTAGGCATGGAATCAATTTCTCAACAATATACACTAAACAATATCTCCTGGTGGAGTTCTAAGTTGTTTATGGGTTTATTGGTTTGGTTTAGCTCATGTATCACTGGTAACTGCCTATTAATATCAACAAGAAATAAGAT
The DNA here is from genome assembly GCA_020466265.1 of Siphamia tubifer. NCBI lineage: Eukaryota > Metazoa > Chordata > Actinopteri > Kurtiformes > Apogonidae > Siphamia > Siphamia tubifer. The sequence goes on along the minus strand of CM035803.1, from coordinate 19,999,475 downwards.
TATATGAGGATAATAATGATTAACTACACATTCTTACCCTGAATTTGTCACATACTGACATTTGGCAGTATGTGACAAATCCACCTTCTGACATTCTGCATGGTGTAGAGCATCATTTTTTGACATTATGACAGTTTGGTGAGGTTTAGGCATAAAGAAGTGGGTTTAAGGAAAAAGGAGAAGGGATAAAGTAAGAGGCAAAGTATGCACCAATATGAACTCAAATCGAGGATCATATTTATAAATCATTAAAATGGCAAATTTCTGCATCCATTTTGCTGACCTGAAAGAATTAGATGTTATTTTCTGAGCTGAAGATTCTTTGTGACTATCCTTGAGTAGCATGTGCTTGAAAAAGATCATGAATATTATATCCATATCAGTGTTTTGGAAGATGTAGAGAGAAATATGGTCTGCTTCAGTCATGTCAAAACACTGGAGCTGGACCCAGATGTCTGAACATTAGTCTTTCCACTATCGTGCATCTTCATCCAACACTTCAATCCAATCAAAGTGTTGCAGATCAACACCAGTTGGATCAGTTGAGGTACTCAGTGATAATGGAAGTTACTGTTGTTCTTGAGTTCAGATATTTGCCTTACGTGGGGAACACACCTAAGGGTTTTCCAAATCATAAGCGATTTTTGATCAGACAAAAAAAAAAAAACACATGAAGACAAAAACCTCAGGCATTGAACAGCTTTGATCAAACTGTGTGTGTGTGTGTGTGTGTGTGTGTGCACTCCAAAAGTGTGAACACAGCATATCACACACATGATGATTCTGTCCCAACACTGATCTAGATTCTATTCCAAGACAGAAATCCTGTAAGACCAAACATGATCTAACAAAAATGAAGAAATGGGAAGAATATATATATATATATATATATATATATATATATATATATATATATATATATATATATATATATATATAGAGAGAGAGAGAGAGAGAGAGAGAGAGAGAGAGAGAGAGAGGAATTCTTGCAGGTATGGGTAAAATTAAACAAAATGCAACTGGGTAGTGGACAAGGTTGTGAAAAAATAATTGTCATTTAGGGGCTGTTTACACGAGGACGACAGCAGCTAAAAAGGACAAAATATTTTATCAGAATTGCCTTTCATTTACATGAAAAAAGAGCTTTTACGGGTTCAAAACGCAAAAATCTGAAGACGCATTCCAGAGTGGAAATCTTGAAACTATCTGCTGTTGAGTCTCCATGTCATGGTCGAAAATGCAAAACTATTGCTGCTAAACATGTGCGTTCAGAAGGTAGCGTTCTATCACAGCACCATCTACCAGCCTAGCATGCGTAGTGTTTCCGCTACATTCAGCCCCCGCCATTTCTTCAACTTTGTTGCAAATACACCACCGCGTCGAGTATGTGAAAACTAAACTACAGATAAGCATCTTGAGTCATATACTCTTTTTTTTATGGGGGGGGGGTTGTGGCTTTTTCTTTTTTACTAAATCAGTTGCTTTTTGACATTTGTTTATCTCCATTGCTCAGTTCCATGAACAAAACTCAGTGAAAACAGATTTTTTTTGCCTTTATTGAATTTTTCTGAATATTTAGACTAAATAATCCATCCAGAATGTGTCAGCGCTGACGCATCAGGGGTTAAAGGTTAAACATAAGATAATCTGAAAATCGAGACAAAAGCTTGATTACCTTACTAGTGATAGTTAACTCATGGTTTGCGACCCAAACGTCAGTCACAAACCTGTTTTCAGTGGGTCACAGACTTTGGCACGGCCAAAAAATAATGTTAAATATTAGTACCAGGCAAAATAAACTCTGCCTCTAACATGCATCTGAACTTATTTTGGCATCGACCCAGCTGATGTCATATCTATATGTGCAGTGATGTCAGAATAACAATTATTTGTGGCCTGAATCCCAGTGGCCTTCACCCTCCCACTCCTCCATTTTGTGGGTTTATTTGAAGGGGTAAGAGTGTCCTTATTCTCAGTGATTCAGAGGGGGAGGGATGTTTGTTCCCTAAAATGGATATTTTGCAGGATGGACACTACAGATGGACGGGTAGGAGACGTCTTCCAATACTGTGTTTGAATCATCAGCAAAAGATGGAGGTAAACACAACAAAAAAACTGCTGCAGTGTGATGAAAGAAACACAAATCTACTTCTATTTAAAAAAAAACATCTGGATTGTTTGGTTTCCAGTTGTTTTTTCTCGGTAGAAAAATGACAGAGTTTACCGGTACTTCCTCATACATGTCCATGATGCAGTGACAAGGCGTCTCTGATTGGCTCAGAATGTGTGAAGAAACCCCCCCCCCCCCCCCCCCCCTTGCTCTCTGTATGTGTTTACCTTTACCAGAGTATCATCCAGCTAGGTTTCGTGTCATTGCTTGTTCTGAAAACATGCAGTGAAAAAAAAACTATGTGCCTACTGTGGCGCCATCTTCTCTTGTAGATGCTAATGCTAATACTACTTCAGATTCGATGCAATGGAGGATGGTCTTAACCCCATGTGGGTGACGCTAAAGTCCCTCTGTCGTTAGATGGGTCGGCTTTTTCTGGATCACTTGTTCCTCTTGTTGTTTTCTGTGAATGCAGTATGCAGCCAGTGGAGGTGATGAACTACTGTCAAAGGCAGCATGTGTTTGTAACTCAGGGTGACCCATCAGATTCCAAAAAGAGCGTGGAAAAGTGGTTTTCAGCGGAATGACACCTTTAAATTATGTGCATTTTGTGAGAATAAAATGCATTAACAAGACCTTTATTTTTAACCCACAATACAAGCTTTCCATCCAACAGCCATTTAAAATGATCAGGTGTTTTGTTTTTTTTCTGATATTATCTTTCCAGAAAAATACAATGTGGACATGTTATTCTGATGATGGTATCAATGTTTGACATTACATGATATTACTGACATCTCAAAATCAATATATCATCACCTCTTCATGGGATTATTGGAATAATTTAATAGTAGAATATTGTGCATGATAAATGTGTAACCTTTATGTTTAGAGATGATAAATCAGATAACTCAATAAAAAAAAAAACTGTATGGATTTTACTCTTTTGTCTGTTCATTTGTGGCCTCGGCTCTTTTACCTGAAGGAATGGTGTTCTGCAAACACTTTTATACGCAGTGAGGTGTATGGCAAAGGTCTGAAAATACTGATCACCCTCTCAATATAGGCCACATTAGCATCACATTAACCTTTGGAAAATGCTTGTGTGTAGATGTGTGTGAGTGTGTGAACTAGGGGTTAGAGGAGAAAAGGGTCAAATTCTTCCTGCTCTGTCTCTTCTTTCCACTTAATTCCACTGGAACTTGGACTCCCTCACTCCTCCTTTTGTTCTTCTCCTTCATCTGTCTGTCTTTGCACGTTTGTCTCCTGGCACAAGAAACACCAGAACAGCAGCAAAACCCTCCACCTCGCTGAGGAAGCATTTCTTCCCCTTTCCCTCTTGGCTTACTATTCCTGTATCTCCTTTTTGTTACTTCTTTTTGATTCTCAAGCAAAAATTTTTACCTAAATAGACCTAGTTTTTGTCAATGTATTTTACCTTAAAAACTCTGGGATGTCGTTGCTTTTACAATAGTGTGATGAACTGTACTGACACCATCCTCAGTGCCATTTGGATTGAATTACAGCAGAATAATCTATGACCCAGAGCTGTAAACTAGGCTGTATGTATAAGTGTATCTGTGCTTTATGAATATTAGTGTATTCATACTCAGGCTGCCTCTATTATAAACTGAAAATGAAAAGGATAAACTAGACTACACTAGAATAGAATAGATTTTATCCTGAACATATAAAACAGAATATATATATATATATATAAATGTATATTCATGGATATTTACTTATTTTAATGCCAGAAACATATCTCTAAATTTGGGACAGTGACAATAAAAGATTAGCGGAATAAGTGATACTAAAAAGGAACAGCTGGAGGAACATTTTGCAACTAATTAGGTTAACTGGCAACAGTCAGTAACATGATTAGATACAAAAAGAACATCTTAGAGAGGTAGAGTCTCTTAGAAGTAAAGATTGGCAAGGATCACCAATCTGTGAAAAACTGCTTGCAGAAATTTTGGAAAAATATCAAAATAATGTTCCTCGGCGTAAAATTGTGAAACCTGGATGTGTCATCATCTGCAGTGCATAATGTGAATCAGGATTCTGAGAAAGTGGAGAAGTCTTCATGTGCAAGGGTCAAGGACAAAAATCAATATTGGATGTCCATGATCTTTAGCCCCTCAGGCTGCACTGCATTAAAACCAGCCGTGGTTCTGTAATGGAATTCACTGTATGGGCTCAGGAAGTCTTCCAGAAATCATTGTCTGTTAACACAGTTCTCTGTGCCATCCATAAATGCAGGTTAAACTTCCATCATGAGATGAAGAATTGATGTGTGAACATGACTTGCTGTCCTTTCCAGCCAAAGCTCATTTCAAATGGACTGAGGCAAAGTGGAAGACTGTTCTGTTGTCTGAGGAAGCCATGGATGCTGCATCCTGTCCTCTGGTCTGAAGAAGACATGGGCCATCTGGACTTTATCAGACATCATTTCAAAAGCCAGCGTCTCTGATGTACAGGGATGCATTAATGTGTGCATTTGTGTAATGGTATGGGCAGCTTGGGCACAAGTATTAAAAAGAATATACCAATGTTAAAGCATCCAGACCAGGGTTTTTTTAAAGGGAGACCTTGTATATTTCAGCTAAACCACAAACTGTATTACAACAGCATGGCTTTTTAGACCTAAACATACCATGGCAGAGCGAAACATCCTAACACTTTGGAATTGAGGTTGTATTATTAAGTCACCAAGCAGCTCAGCACATATATTGTGTACAATGAAAGATCCAAGGTTAATAATAATAATAATAATAATAATAATAATAATAATAATAATAATAATAATAATAATAATAATAATAATAATAATAATAATAATAATAATAATAGTACCTCAAACCTATATAGCGCTTATGTAGGTTAACCTTTACTTTAGACCTTTTTTAATAAGTGTATGTTTTTGGTCGAATGCAGCTGTATTTATATGTGTCATATGCACTACTACTAAACATATAAACAACAGAGGAAGTCCTCCATGATGTTGCATCACTTTGTTTTTCGACAGACGCCCAGACTCAAGGTATCCATGGGTTGAAATGCTTTACCATCATCCTCCTGTGTTGGAGGCTGCACCAGTGGTCTATTAAGGACCCAAAGTTTAGGGTTTTTTTTAATTCACAGGGAGCTAATAAATTTGATGCAACAATTGAAAAATGCTTGAATCCTGTTTCTACATGAGGTGCAGATGGTGGAATGAACCTAAAAATAAGGACCAAAGAAATAGAAGGCTTCATTTTAAAGAGCAAAAAGTAACAACAGGCCACTTTAAAGTTATACAAACGGAGCCTTATTCCAGTCAGTGATTACATGTAAGGGCTATGAGCAATGTGGTAGTGTAATTTCATGTAATTTGTTGGAGTCTGGGTCATAAAAGAGGACACAAGCAGAGATGAGCTGCTGTGAGGTCCTGGTTCACGGATGTCTGTGTCCATCTTCTCTCTCTCTCTCTCTCTCTCTCTCTCTCTCTCCTCCCTCCTGGTTTTAAGCCCAGTACTGAGCCACTAATGGAGCACAAGCCTGTTAGAGAAACACGCCACGCTTTAGTAGCAGCACGCCAGGGACACACACACACACACACACACACACTTACACTCACTCACATAGAGAACGACAGAGAGAAATACACTCATGTATTCATGCACAAGGGTAACACACAGCGAAATACACTGAAACACAAAACACATACACATAGACCAACACTCACAACAAGCATTCAGTTTTCATAATAGGCAGCACACACTGAACACACCCTCTCACACATCCCAGTAGACTTCACCACCATAGCAACAGACTGCAAACAGCTAATCTATTCAGTGATGCAGCAGTCGTCTCTCAGCATGACCAGAGCCTCCAATTATACCTTCCTTTGTTTATCAGTTGTTTTGAAGTCAACATAAAAACCAGCACAACAGCCGCTCAGCGCTTTAGAAACATCTTCTCTCAAACTCAAACATTGTCCTGGGAAGATTTACACTGTACAAATCCTGCGCAGTTACAGAAATCTGACATATTCAGCCAGATCACTAGAGTAGATGATTCATTTAGAACTGTAGAATAAATGATTGATAGGGAATACGAATTATCCAAAATATAGCAAAACTATGCCTGCGGCTAATTGCTAGAGTGAGATATTAAATAAAACCCTGGTCCATTTTGTGAACTGTAATTTAAAGCTCAGATGCCAAAGCATTAAACAGAGAAAATAATATGGCTTTAGAGAGTGTTGTCAGTCTGGTAATGCTTTCACAGCAATTATTCTTTTGTCATAATGATTGTAGACATCTCTTGAATGCACAACACAGGGTGAGGTGTCATGTCCATCCACTGTAAACTCACAAAACAAATTCATGCGAACGACTTCCATATGAATACTACGTAAGGGTGTCAAACTCATTTTGGATCAGGGGCCACATTCAGCAAAATTTAATCTGAAGTGGGCCGAACCAGTAAAAACAAAACATAATAATATATAAATAATGTCAATTCCAAACTTTTCTCTCTGTTTTAGAGCAAAAAAAGTAAAATTACATGATGAAAATAAACTATATTAGGCTTTAGTTTATCATTTACACATATGCATTCTAATTTACAGATCACAGTGGATCTACAGGTACAGAAAATACTTAGTAATAGGTGGAATATTGTGAAAATTGTACTTCTCTTTTCCAATTTTTCATATTTGTTCTGATTATTGAGATGTTTTTGTGAAATTATAGTTTGTTTTTGTGTTACTAAATGAAAAAAAATTGCATTTATAAAGAGGATTTTTTTTTAAACTTGTGAATATGTATAGGTTATTATATTATGAGACTGACTTCATCTGAATGTGGACCATGAACTAAAATGATTTATAGCTTAGTGTAATTTTCGCATTTTATAAATTCATCCAAAGGGCCGGATTGGACCCTTAGATGGGCCGGATTTGGCCCCCAGGCCTTATGTTTGACACCTCTGGTTTATATTGTTTTATGCAACTCATAACATATTCCCATGTTTGTTCTGAACATATGAATGAAAAAAAAAGGAAATTAGATCATACAAAATGACAGATATGAAACTAAAAACAGTAACATTCATCCAGTAAAAGGCAATAAACTTCATAGCTTCTTCTGTTATTGTTCTTTTAGAGCGAAAAGTGAAACTTGTAAAGCTAACCCTACATATTGAACACATCAATTATGAAGATGGAGTACATATGAACATGTATGTTTGGTAACAAGCCTACTGAGTAATATGAAAAATAAAAACACACTTACTAGTGCTAATGAGCAGGGATAACTGTCACACAAAATAAACAGTTTAAGTCCCGAGTTTTCCAGTTCTGCCTCATGAGACATCATAAAACTGTATTACAGTTAATGGTGAGATACACAGTTTATTGTTTACACATATGGTGTTTTTCAGATTAAAATATAATTGAACACATTAAGAAAATCTCAGTGTGATGTAAAATGGTTTCAGTATAAGAGTGTGAAATTACACAAATCCAAATAGTACACGCCCATCAGCTGTGAAAGTCATGTCACTGTAACTATTCTTCCAAATGTATATTCAAAGTAGCTGAAGATGTCTCTGCAGCTTTAACATGACCAGACCTGGGGTGATTTTTACACCCCTTTTGAACCTTTTAAACCCTAAGCCTAAAATGGTCTGCCATGCCTTTTTTTTTTTTTTTTTTTTTTTTTTACAAATTAAAACTTTAGAAAAGTTGCATTTTTCCCCAGATCTTTCAAAATGTAACAGTGATTTACTGTATGTTTTAATACTGCACTTCAGCAAAGTGTCAGGTTTCAAAAAATAATCTTTTTTCCCAATTGCACAAATAATAAAAGAATTACATCCCAAATGCATATGTGCAGGCTGTGTAAGCAATGATGCATTGGGTTTTAATAATAGTTTTGCTGACGTGTATCATATGCAATAAGTGATGCAGTTCATTGAGCTGTTTCTCACTTTTTACATTACATTAAACACCAACTTACTTGACGTAAATGGTGGTAAAATTCAACCAGCATGTATGTATGTATGTATGTATGTATGTGTGTGTGTGTGTGTGTGTGTATGTATGTATGTATGTATGTATGTATGTATGTATGTATGTATGTATATGTATGTGTATGACATTGAGAGGGGGGGGGGCTTAGTGCTCTAGCCAAATGTAAACTTGTATACTGATCAACATACTGCAAAAATACATAGTTTAGAAGTCCTCCTTACTGTTAATTAAAGAATATTAATGAGGTAAACACAGTATTAATTTCAGTGACTATAATGGTATGGTCAGTTAAATCACTGAGTAATGGATCATGTTTGTTTCTACACTCACTGCCTGGGTTATAATATTGCAGTTAAATCCACATACACTGGTGGAAAAGTTTGTAACAATCCTTAAAGTTTTACACAATCTAATTTATTATCATGAAATTTGTGGAAAAATCTAAATTGCATTTCAAAAACATCTACAGTACGTGCATCAGACAGACACAAACAAATGTAAATTAGTTTTTTTGTGTTTATTGGTAAAAAATAAAAGTACTCAGAAAAGAAATCACAGCACCCCCCCCCCTCCCCCAGTCACCATTTGTTGTGTATGCCAGTATCAACATTTCCTGAAAATTTCATCAAAATCCTATCACACTTTTGAGTTATCATGATAACAGACAGACAGACGGACAGATGAAAATGAAAGATGAAAACTATCATTTTGTCACACCTTTACTGCTATGTGATACAGTCTTTGAGAACACAGAGGGACCTAAATACAGAACTCTGAGACAAAGGTGGATTAAAGATAAATTTATTATAAGAATGTACAATATTAAATGGTGTGACTGTATAATCAATCTTCACTGTCGGAAAGACGGTCAGCAGAACTGTCTCACAACTAGGAAGCAGGACAGGGTCAGAGTCCAGAACAGGGTCAAAACCAGAGAAAAAAAAGAGTAATCCAAAAAACATTAGCAGATACCAGATGAGGGTCAGAGCCAGAGTCCAGGAAGACAGGAAAATCTAAATGGTGAACTCAAAGTAAGGGGCAGAAACAGGGTCCAGTACCAGGGGTCCAGATGGAGCCAACAACACAGACAAGGAGCAGACACAGGTCATACACCAGGGGGTCCAAGACAACAGATTACTGCTTATTTACTGCATATGAAGTAGAGGTGGTCAAAGTACTCACATTCTGTACTTCCGTAGAAGATCAAGTACTTGTTTGAAAAAATACTCTGGTAAAAGTAGAAGTACTGATTCAACTCCTTTACTGAAGTAAAAGTAAAAAAGTACAATTTCTGAATTGTAATAATGTATAAAAGTACAAAGTAAAACTCTTTTTTTTCCCCCCATGAATGACATACTTATTTAACCAGGAAAAATCAGAAAATTTTAAGCAGAAGTATTAAAAAATAAAGCCCTAAAAGTGAGGTACTGTGTCGATGTGTTATGGACAGATATGGACGGGAAATTTAGCAAAAACGGGAAAAACAAAAGTCATGATTGAAGTAAAAAGTCACCATTATGACAAAAAAAAATCATAAATATGAGGTTAAAAATACCATTCTTATGAGATAAAAAGTACAAAATTTTGAAATGTAAAGTCATAAATATGAGATAAGAAATGCATAATTATGACAAAAGAGTCAAATTTATGAGATAAAATGGCACAATTAAGATTGAAAGCCATAATTATGAGATACAAAGTCATAAGTATGATAGAAAAGTCACAATTCCTCTCCACTGATTTTCACTGTAATAAAGTACAGATATTTATACAAAAATGTAAGGAGTAAAAGTAAAACGTTGCCGGAAAAACAAATACTCAAGTAAAGTACAGATACCTAAAAAAATAATTACTTTGTTACTACAGGTGGATTCACTCATACAGATTAGAGGTGACCTGGTGACAGGAAGTAAAAAGGACAGAGTGAACATGAACCGACATGACAAAATAAAAGCCCAGACACTAACAATGACAGAAAGAACAGGAAGACACACAAAAACTAACAAAACCAGACACTCAGGGTCTAAACTATAACACTATGAAACAGTGCACACTTAGAAGAGAGTATATGGAGTTGAAAAATGGAACAATGCTTATATTTGAAGTTCTGGAAACTTGTATTTTTTTATGTTTCAGCAACTTAAAATAATTGAGGCAATCGATTGCCTTTTTTTTTTTTTTGTTATGCTAATTTATTTGGGTTTATATAGTAGACATCACACTGTACCTCACCCTCAGAATAGGATTCATGCGAGTGGTTTATCCTATAAAGGACAAGGAATGACAAACCACATGTGGAGGTCATTTCAGATCACCAAGAGACCCTTGGGTGTCCCAATCTGGACACCGTGGTTGTCAAATTTCACCATGTTGTATCTATGTGAGGAGGGTACAAACGGCTACCTAAAAAAAAAAAAAAAAAAAAGATGCTATGCTAAGAGACAGAGTATCGCAAAGATCCAAACACACACCATCGACTGTGTAATACATGTAAATAATTGGTGTAAAATACAGTTTGTTATCTTTTCATAGTGATCAGATATGACTCATTTGGACATTCAGAGACTCTATAGTGAATGTGGAAACACTGTCATCCTCTACAATATTGATTAATGTGGTCAGATCAATGACAGTGGAAGGATATGCTTATTTAATCTTCAGCTAATGATATATTTAGCACAGAGGTCTCAAACATGTGGCCCGGGGGCCAAATGCATCTCGCCAATGGTTCCAGTGCGGCCCAATTTCACCTGATGGTCCAAAAAACCTGAGTTCTGAGTGACTGTATAAATATCCTGGACTGGACTGGAAAACAACCTGCTCCTTCTGTAAATATAAATGACTCATTCTGAGGCAATGAAAACTCAATTCAGAGTGAAAACATAATTACCTCCGCCAAGAAGGTTATGTTTTTGCCAAAGTTTGTCTGTTTATCTGTCTGATATTTAGCAAGATAACTCAAAAAGTTATGGACGGATATTGATTAAAAAAAATCATGATGTGTTGGGGGTGTCACAAGGAACAAATAATGAGATTTTGGTGGTGATCCAGAAGAGATCCTGGATTCTGGATCACTTTGAAATGTATTCTCCATTTCCCACAATGTAAAATTTCAAAGTGATCCATAATCCAGGATGTCTTCTAGATCACCACCAAAATCTAATAATTTCTTCTTTGTGACACCCCCAACACGTCATAAAATTTTCATCAAGATCCGTCCATAAAGTCATCTTGCTAACTAACTAACAAATAATAAAGGATTTCTATAGTGCTTTTCAAGGCACCCAAAGTGTTTTACATTAGTGATCCATTATTCACTCACTCTCACATGCTTCCTCTGGTGGTGGTAAACTACATATGTCGTCACAGTTGGGGCAGGGGTGAGGTTAGATCAAGAGTGTTTCCAGGCGGCATGTGTCTATATTTAGAAAAGCACAGTCAAATGGTAAATGACCAAACTCTGAGCTCTTAATAAAAGACAATGACCTTAGGGCATATTTTAACTCTGAAAAATGTTGTATTCTTATACCAGTAAAAAGAAGTTTAGTGTAATAAAATTCATATGTATTTTTACATGTGTGTGTGTGTATATATTCTGTTCCAATTTCAACTAAGAATGAATGATGATCATAATGAATGCAATGATATTCTGAAATATCATCTTGAAAATATGGAAATAAAATGAACCATATTAATATTTTATGAGCTCAGGATTTAGAAAAATCCCGGATTTCAAAATATCTGAGGGTATTTAAGTATAATTTTTGTTAAAATCTTCTTCGAGCATGCCTATAGGGCAGTGTTGTACCTGAATGCGTTCATTGAACGATCATTTACGAACTACATCATATTTTTGACGAACGTGAACGCTTCGTTCACTTTTGCCAAATGAACGGGAAGTTGTGAACGTGGTTATTCTGGCATTTATTGAACTGTGCTCTTATTTAGTTCATATTTGGTTCTTATCACGTTGTATATTATTGAGTCCTATAAGGTATAAAATGGGATCAAAACACAGCATTATCATAGATGTCATTTTTGTATTATTCTGAACAAATTTTGGCAACATAATGTTGTGGAAAAGCCAATGAGAAGCGTTTTGGGTGGAGCAGAGAGAGAGAGAGAGAGAGAGAGAGAGAGAGAGAGAGAGAGAGAGAGAGGGGTGCAGAGAGCTTTTGGGAGTGGAGAAAAAGAGTTAAATGTACAGAGTGTGACCGGTGACTGGAGCAGGTGTTGTCCCGTTCTTGGAAATAAACATTGAAAACGAAGCTCACTGAAACCGCTCCTTGCAGAGGGAAGTTAACCCCGGGGTAAGGTACTTACTTCCACCCTGGAGGGGCAGCATTTTCCCCTGATTTTTTGACTACAGGATAACTTCAGGAACGATTAATAATACGTTTACAATAATAACACAAAAAAGAACAAAAAAGTTCATTTTGGGATCCATGAACTTCTAGTTCATAATTTGGAAGAATGAACGATGAACTGAACTAATTCATATTGAGTAACTTGAACTGAACCTTGAACTAGTTCCTAATCAAGGTGAACTTTCCCAACACTGCTATAGGGTAATAACATCTTAATTTGTTCAGAAATAGAAGTTCCTAGTATAGGACGACAGCGCCACCATATAAACACGGCACATATTGAAACTAATGATGCAAACAACATGGCGCCATGACACCTCCTGGAAACACTCTTGATCTAACCTCACCCATTGAGGCAGACTGACAGAAGCGTGGCTGCCATTTTGCACCTACGACCCCTCTGGAAGGAGGGTGAAGTGTCTTGCCCAAGGACACAACAACCTGACTAGTACAGGAATAGGACTACCAACTGAGCCCTAATCACAAACATATAAACACTGTAACAAACATTACCTCAGAGTGCTTTTCTAGTTGTGAATATTATATTCCATTTTCAATGCAGCCCATTAGATCCTCCTAAATCCTACACACGAGTAGCGGGAAAAAAAACAACTAATCTTCATAATTAGATTTAATCTGCGTACAGTAGCTGGTAAATCTCATCTTCTGTAAGGCGTCTGCTTCATACACGTCAGCAAAGAGAAAGAAAACAGAGGTTTGTTTTCAAGAACATGAACATAATATTCATTTAATTAATTTTTTTTTTCACAAATCTAGCCAAATTTCTATTTTTTTTTCTCATGGTGCTAGTTTGAGGAGCAGGTTAACACTGTTTTTCTTTTGTTTTGTTTTTTTCTGACTCAGAGGTGGGAAACTAGATGGTGAAAAGGAGACGTAGCAGAGCAGAGGGAGAGATGAGGATGTGAGGAAGGAGTGTTTCAGTAATGTGTTAACGGGAGCCAACCATAGCAAATTGCACTGTATTTTCCGCCTGTGCGATTTCAATACAAAAACCCAGCATACATAATCATGCTTAATAAGCGGTGGGCTAATGCATTGTGTAATCTCCTCTAAATTAATATGTTAGACACAATTACCTGGTAATTAATTCTTGTCGCAGCATATCCAAATGAGGAGATTTATTCAGATTTGTCAATCATAAAACCACAGAGCCGGGGGCAGCAGCAGCAGCAGCAGCAGCAGCAGCAGCAGCGTGGCGCTGTAAGGATAATGATGTGGTTATGTGCACTGCTATACATCTACTGTGTATAAACATCCATTATCCAGGCCTTAAAGAGCAAGTGACGAGGGTTGGTCATCAAACGAAGGTCACCGTGATGATGGCAGAGGCAGCAGCCTTTAGTTTTATGGCTTCATAAAAGAACATAACGTCTCCACAGGCTCTTCACTGATCACTCAGCTTCTTTCATAGACTTCCCTTTGTTGTCTGTTCAGGACACTGTGGTTATTTTGGGGATGTTTTTATTTAACCTCATCTTTAAATAATAGTAATGAAGTGCATAAATACTGTTATACATCTCCTTTTAACCATTAAAGACCCCAACATCCACCTGTTTAATACCTGTTGATTCATTAATCCTGTCAATATATATATATATAAATAATTGGTGTAAAATGCAGTTTGGCATCTTTTCATGGTCATCAGATATGAACCATTTGCACGTTCACGTGAACATGGAAACACTGTTGTCTTTTACAGTGTTGACTCACCAGTAAAAATCCCATGGGGCTAAATAAATACCAGTGGGTGGAGATATTTATGTCCAGTTAATGATATGTCTGCTGAAAAAGTGACTTTTCCTTCAGTTTTCTCAGTTTCTCAACTTGAATCTGAGTTTCTATGAATGTCTACAACATGATCAGTGAATTAAATAGAGGAAAATGTATGATTTATGACAGCTATCCGTAGCCGTAGCTATCCTTATTCTTTTAAACACCATACCTTTGAGTGGTAATGTATTTGTATTTTTTATTTAGTAGGCCTAAATTACACACTTTTTTTTTTTTAAATAATGGTTTGGCTTGCTACTGTTTTGCTTTGGGGGAGATGAATGAGTTGTGTTTTGTGTCTTTTGAGTTTTGAAACTGAAGACAAATGTCCACATTGTGAACACTAAACTAGAAAAGAAAAACTGTATTTGCAAACTGACACAAAATTATCACTGGGTCTTTATGTGTTAAAACATCCAGGGGTAAAAGAAGCCATATTCTTTATACCAGACACTTGTTTTATAGGTACTTATATACTGCAGCAAATGTGAAATGAGCAGATACCAGGAGGGTTAGACACTGGACAGTGTTCCAGTTCATCAGGGATAACATATAGAGACAGACATTCACTATCATTTTCTCTCATATGGGCAATTTGGAGAAACAGATTCACCCATTAAGGTGCATGTGTATGGACAAAAGGAGAACATGGAGACTGTACATAGTCACTCCTCAACTGGGTGAGCTTTAGTGTCTGCAACAAAAGTCAGATATTTTATCAGTTTCTTTACTTTCTTTTTACCTTTTATTTTTAGGTATTACATTTGGGTCTGTCTGTCTGTCTGTCTGTCTGTCTGTCTGTCCGTCTGTCTGTCTGTCAGCAGGATTATGCAAAAGGTTCTGAACAGATTTTGATGAAACTTTCAGGAATGATATATAATGTTTTTTTTTAATGAATTAATTAATTAATTAATTAATTTATTTTATTTCTGTATTTATATCTGTGTATGTGTATGTGAAAGTACATTATGATGTCTGCAAAATGAGAAAACTCAATAAAATCTGAGTAAAAAAAAAAAGATAATGGGTCAAGGAAGAAACCATTAGATACTAAGCAATGAAGGTCAAAAGGGTCAAAGGTCAAGGTCACACCAGAGGTCAACAGCTAAAACACATCAGTGGTAATATCTCAGGATTCACACAAGGTAGAATCTCACAGTTTTTTTTTTTGTCAGTAACATGGTCTCACCTTCAGACATCACATGGGTCAACACCTATGGCTCCATCATGTGACGTTTTAACATCATATGACGCCATATCAAGCCTTGGCAGAGGTCTGCTGTCTCTGACTGCCTTGTTCTGTCTTCTTATTCTTTATATGATTGATGTGGTGTTAGATTTGTTTGTACATGCCATACCTACAGTGATGGGGACACACAGATGCTTTTAGTTATATGTTATATGTTTTAGTTATTATGTCTGGATTTAAATATAAGTTAAAAAAAAAAAAAAAGAAGAAGAAGAAGTAAATGCTAAATTAAGTGGAAATAATTAGTTTGATTATAGCATATTCAATAGATAGAATTTTTTGTTATGTTGCATATGTGTGAATGTAGAGGTTAAGAGGTATTTGTCACATTTGGAAGAGATTGGGTTTGTTCTTATTTATAAAACAATGCCAGTCTTCATTTGAATTTTTTTTTTTTTTACTTTATAAAACACATATATCCACAAATACTGAATTATTCATTGTTTAAAATATTTAATCATGCAGCCACACCTTCAGTAGAATCTGTTACTGAACAGACTGCCCTATCAATCACAATCATTGTCACTGAAACCAAACCAGCTGTTTGAGTCACAGTCTGACTCATACATCGTATAAGTGTCAGATCATTGCATACAGAACAAACCAAGGGATTGTCTTATATGTGTTATTGTTATATCCACTTCAGTTTAACCCTTTATAGCAGTGTCTCCCAACCCTGGTCCTCGAGGTACACTATCCTGCATGTTTTAGATCAGGGGTCTCAAACATGCGGCCCGGGGAACAAATGCGGCCGGCCAAATGTTCCAATGCGGCCCCTGGGATGGATTTGCTAATTGCAAAAATACCACAATCAAGGCTGTAGAACTGATTTTAGTTCAGGTTCCACATACAGACCAATATTATCTACACTCAAATTACTCAAATTATAGCTGAATAACGTACAAAAAAAAAGAATGACTCCATACTTTCTTCTCATTTTGATGTGAAAATAATTTAAATTATGCCCATAAATAATGATAATTTCAAATCTCTGTCCTTTTTATAGTGCAAAAAATAACATTAAATTAGGAAAAATATTTATACTTGATAAATATTTATACGTGAAAACCTGAATAAATATGAACAACCTGAAATTTATGAAGAAAATTAAGCACAATTTTAACAATTTAGTGTCTTTTGAAGCAGATCTGATCCATAATGCATGTGTGTAAATGATAAATTGAGGCATAGTATTGTTAGAATTTCATGTATTTTTATTGAGATATTTCAGTTTTTTCAGGTTATTCACATCTTCATTATTGGATAGTTTATCTTAAAAAAACTATTTTCATAAGGTAATGGAGTTTGTTTGCACTAAAACAAACATTTGTTATTGTCATTTTTTCAATGTTATTATTAGGCTATTATTTTACTCCCACTGGAGATCAAATTGGGCTGAATGTGGCCCCTGAAAGTAATGAGTTTGAGACCCCTGTTTTAGATGTTTCCCTCTTTGAACACACCTGACAGTCATTATCATTCTTCAAATGATCATTCAAGATGATCATTTGAATCAGGTGTGCTTGGAGAGAGAAACATCTAAAACATGCAGGATAGTGTACCTCGAGGACCAGGGTTGGGAGACATTGCTTTATAGGCCACACATAGAAATCATTTCACTCATCACTCACTCACTTTGGTTTCCCCTGTGGATCTTTTTAAATGTACTATATAAATAAAGTTGATTGATTGATCACTCATCTAAAATGTAAAATTTCAACCTATTACTTTTGTGCCTTTTTTAATTGCTATGCAGAAAATCAAGGTGACGGGTGGTGCAGTGGTTAGCACTTGTGCCTCACAGACAGAAGGTCCCTGGTTTGATTCCCACACCAGACCTTTCTGTGTGGAGTTTGCATGTTCTCCTTGTATCTGTGTGGGTTTTCTCCAGGTACTCCAGTTCAGTCCTGCACGGTTCTGATTTTGACATACCGCAACCGCCCGTACCCGTCATGTTCAAACCCGTATCCGACCCGTTTTCCGACAAAAAAAAAAAAAATCCGCACCCGAACCGACCCGCTATAAATGAACCCGATATCTGACCCGAACCCAGAAGAAAATGTCAGATAGCTAAACTTAAATACAAACATTTATTGCCACGAATATACTGAACAGTAACATAGCCAAGGCAGAGCCAAATAAAAATGTTGTTACACAGTAGCAGACAAATAATAAACTCAAAAAATATTTTTATCCGTGAGCTCACACACACACACACACGCGCGCACACACACACACACATGCTTGAAAAACGCATCAAGAAGGAAGCCGACAGGAGGCAGCTATACAAGTCCAAACTAAAGAACAGTTTTTAGCCTATGAACCGCAAATTAGACCACATCCGACCCGACCCGAACCGAACCCGTATCCGATACAGCACAACATTTTTCACCCGTTTCGTGAAAATCTGCGGTTCACCCACAGGTCACCCACAGGTACCCGAACCCGTGCAGGACTCTGCTCCAGTTTCCTCCCACCATCCAAACACATGCACTGATAGGTTAATTAGTTAATCTAAATTGTCCATAGGTGTGAATGTGAGAGTGATTGTTTGTCTATATATGTTCAGCCCTGCGATGAACTGGAGACTCATACAGGATGTACCCCGCCTTCACCCATTGTAGCTGGATTAGGCCCCCAGTGACCCCTGTGACCCTAGTGAGGATAAAGTGGGTTCAGGTGACGAGACAAGACAAGAAGATCAAGGTCAGTGAAGTTACTATATTTGGTTCCTTACCAACAAGTAAGTGGTGGATCCAAGTAAATGTGAAGAAAAACACACAAACATATTTTCATATTGTTTAATTGTTAAGTTGTTAAGAAGCAAAACAGGGTTAATGCAGTTACTATAAAAATAAAAACACATGCTGTTGTTTGAACTTAACAACAGCATGAATATGGGTGTGTGTGTGTGTGTGCGCGCTCTTGTATTCCTATCTTTCTGGGGACATTGATCTGTTTACAGTCACACCATGGAAACACCTCACTCTAGTTCATTAAACGAAAAAGACCAGAAGTCACAATGCATTGGCTGTATTTTATAGGATTGCCATGGAGAAACAAAGGTATTTTGTTTTCATACTAATCCTACAGTATGCCTTGGAATATGTTTCTTGAAATCTTGCATGGTAATGAGGCTTTTTCTTGACTTTAAAGGGTTAAATCTGTCTGGAAAAGAGATGATGATGATGATGCAAAATGAAAATAATTATAATGTAGAGTTCCCTGCAAATCCAAGATCATTACATCTGCTCTGTCAGAGATAATAGAAAGGTACTGGCATCTTATTGTGTTTTATTCGTGTTTATTAGTTGACTCAGACTCATTTAATCTGGATTTTACAAAGTCTTTCAGAATGCCAGTGTAGACTGCATGACTAATTAAATTGCAAATATAATTTTCAGATTAACACACATTACAGTGAAAATGAATGTGATTATACCTATATAATTAAAATGAATCATAACCCGACTCGGATTCACTCCTGCACAGAATATAACACGTTCAAACACACAAGACTACATTCATCCTACGCACATATATTTTTCAAACTCTTCCTTGAAGAATGAATCTCAGACTGAGCCCAAAAGGTATTTCTCTTTGTAACTTTTCGCTCACGGCTGCTGCTCATTTGAACACATACCACACACACAAACACAGACATGGGGCCTGCAGGCGTGTGTTTTTTTTTTTTTTTTTTTTTCTTTATTAAAAACCAGAAAGCGCAATTAGCTGCAGAATATGCTTAACCCTGGATTGCTCCCTCAGCTCGAGGATATAGTATATTGCTTCTTCCTCGACATTATTAAAAATATCACAGACATGAGAGGAGGAGGGGAACAGACAGGAAATATCACAGCCATGATTTTAGCTGGTGGTGCTTTAGAGATACTGTTTATGGAGCGGAGGGTGATAATGTGTCTCTAATGTTGGACATGAATGGCATTTCTGTCTGACTGTGGAGACTGTGAAGTATGACAGTGTCCTCGTGTGACTGACTCGTGACGCGTGAGACAACAGTTTTTTTGTCCACTGGGTGTTTGTCATTATTGCTATTGGAAAATGTTCCACAGTGCAAACATTACAAACCAAGTCCAGTTTATCTTTCTGTTATCCATTGCTCCATTACATTCACAGCAAGCTAGTGTTTCAACTTATGTCAACCCAGCGTTTCCCAATCTGGATATGGGTGTGTTCACATGAAGGGCACAGAGCTGGCACTAGATGACACAAACATGAAAAGGCCTAGAATCCCATATGAACTGTAATATACTGAACATATAAACATTTCAAAATGGAAAAGTGACACAACTAGAGTCGCTAAAGCCTAGATAAAGCTGCTCAATGCAATACAGTAGAGAACAGTAAGAAAAAAAAAAACAAAAAAAAAACCAGTGCTTACTGTGGGCAGCACGGTGGTGCAGTGGTTAGCACTCGTGCCTCACAGCAAGAAGGACCCTGGTTCGAATCTCACACCAGACCTTTCTGTGTGGAGTTTGCATGTCCTCCCCGTGTCCGCGTGGGTTTTCGCCAGGCACTCCGGTTTCCTCCCACCATCCAAACACATGCACTGATAGGTTAATTGGTTAATCTAAAATTGGCCATAGGTGTGAATGTGAGAGTGATTGTTTGTCTATGTATGTCAGCCCTGCGATGAACTGGCGTCTCATACAGGGTGTACCCCGCCTTCGCCCATTGTAGCTGGATTAGGCCCCAAGTGACCCCCGCGACCCTAGTGAGGATAAAGCGGGTTCAGATAATGAATGAATGAGTGCTTACTGTCACATCTTATCATTGTGTAAATAATGTATCTGCTTAACTTTACTTTCTTTTTCTTCTTTTTTTAGTTTTTAATTGAAAAAAACAGCAGTTTATCACATAGCATGTGTAACATCAAAAGCATATTTAGATCCACTGCCATTCATACATGTTTGTTAGTTTAGTAATTATCTACATGAGTGGAGTATATTCAATACTCCACTCATTTGGTCCGGAGTTTAACTCTTTGATCCATTAATTATAAGAACCTAAGTCAAGATGTTTTTTTTACCAAGTGTTTTTGTTCCTCTTTCAGCCTGAAAAAAATTATGTGAATGAAAGCAACACAACTATAGTCGCTAAAGTCCAGATAAGGGTATTAAATGCAATACAATAGAGAACAACTGTAAAAAAACAAACAAAGAAACAGGGCTTACTGTTACATCTTATCATTATGTAAGTGATGTAAGTGATATCTGCTTAACTTAACTTTCTTTTTCTTCTTTTTAGTTTTTCATTTATAAAACAGTAGTTTATCACATAGCATGTGTAACATCAAAAGCATATTTAGATCCACTGCCATGCATACATGTTTGTTAGTTTTGTAATTATCTACATAGTGGGAGAGAAAACATGTGTATAAGATGAAAAATAAAATACATTCAGTGAGAAGGAATTAGATGATGTTAAAATCCATAACAAATGGAGAAACAATGACAATTAGGTAAAGTCCATTACACAAAATCTGATTGTAAAGGCTCTATATACTCCACTCATTTGGTCCAGAGTTTAACCCTTTGACCCATTAATTATGAGAACCTAAGTCAAGATGTTTTTTCCCAAGTGTTTTTATTCCTCTTTAGACCTGAAAAAAACAATGTGATTGAAAGCAACACAACTATAGTCGCTAAAGCCCAGATAAAGGTAATAAATGCAATACAGTAGAGAACAACTTAATGTCACATCTTATCATTATGCAAGTGATGTAGGTGATATCTCCTTAACTTTACTTTCTTTTTCTTCTTTTTTAGATTTTAATTTATAAAACAGTAGTTTATCATATAGTATGTGTAATATCAAACGCAAATTTAGATCCACTGCTATTCATATATTTTGTTAGTTTAGTAATCATGTACATAGTGGGAGAGTAAACATGTGTATGAGATAAAAAAATAAAATACATTCAGTGAGAAGGGATTAGATCCAAAATCTAATCCCTTCTAAAATCCATAACAAATGCAGAAAACAATGATAATATAATAATTAGGTAAAGTCATGTACAGTTCAAGCTTCCACAAAATCTGATTGTAAAGGTTGAATATACTCCACTCATTTGGTCCAGAGTTTAACCCTTTGATGCATTAATTATGAGAACCTTAGTCAAGATTTTTTTATTCCCATGTGTTTTTATTCCCCATTAGGCTTGAAAAAAGCAATGTGATTGAAATCTTTTTAATGAACCTATTTTTTATGGAGTTACAGAAATGTCCACTCAGCTGGACAACATGTGTTTAAGCTTTGAAGCAAAGAAACATGTATTTAAAATGCAGCATCCAAATACTATGAAATAAAAAAAAAACAAAAAACATTAATGCAGTTTTTGTTTAAAAGACTCTTAATTACAGTCTAATAACAACAACCAATTGAGTTACGCATATTATCCGGACTAAAATTCATTTTAGATTAATTTTAGCTCATTTTTTATGTGGATAGTTAAGGAGTTGATAACAGCTTGATATTAAGCTTTTCAATATTAGAGGATATATTCACCCCTACTTCCTGCTGCTTGTCTATCACTGTTTACTGTATATAACTAAGTGATTTTCAGCTGATAAGTCACACATATGGTCAATACTTTAACCCTTACATGCATAGTGGTCACCACAGTGGACATCTCTTCAAAGCTGTGCTCTTGTATATTTACAGGTTTTGTTATTTTATTCCATATCAACCAACACACTGGTTCAATTCATATTATTAATGTAACTTTGCTGTTCTTGATAGATCTGATCAATTACTTGTTAGTGTTATTAGAGTGTCTTAACTATTTCCTTCATGAAGTGACTTGTGTCTAATATTAGAGTATGTTAAAATGTACCGAAATATCAGATTAACAGCATTAAAAATGTTATTATTTCATAGTTTAATATATCAAAAGTGGCAATTCTGTGAAAAATCAAATCAAATCAATATTTTTTGGGGCCTGAAGAGGAATAAAACACTCAGGAAAAGAAAAATCATTAAGGTTCTCATAATTCATGCATTAAAGATGCAAATCTAAAAATAAAATACATATATTAAATACCACCTCTACCAACACCCACCACTGTAGTCTGTACTCACTGGTCAACTGATCCTCCCTTCACTCCCTGAGACAATTACACTGGTTGTTATACATTTACAAAAAAACTTATTGCTAAAATATTACCTTATGTGTACTCACTACTCACCATTCAAAACTCCAACCATACTCTTCATCCCATTATCCTCTTTATTCCAAAAACCTGTATCTCTGTCAATCATCATTCCAGTTTTCCGCTTTTTTTGACTGGAATTATTTACTGTGATTCTTAAAACTCACCTCATTCACATCACATACCCATTGTTTAGCTTTTCTATGTATTAATTCAATTCAATGTCATTTATAAAGCTCACAATCACAACAAAGTGGTCTACACAGGGCTTTACAGAAACACAATCAACTACAGAGATATATGAAAAGTACCCAGGCATCCCCTGTCCTTAGACCCTCCTTCTCGGCAAGAAAAAACTTCAAAACCCAGTGGGAAAAAGAAGAAATCTTGAGGAGAACCACATTGAAGGAGAGATCCACTCCCATGGACGAACAGGCTATAGATCACAGGTGTCAAAGTTCAGTCCTTGAGGGCCGGTGTCCTGCATGTTTTAGAGATTTCCCTGTTCCATGTGATTCAGTTTAACACTTTAACTCCTGAGATTTTAGCAATCAGTAAAAAAGTAAAAAAAATAAAATAAAATAAAATAAAATCAGAAACAACACATGCAAAAATGTAGAGAAATAAATAAACAATCAGCAACAAAATGAACAAAAATGAAAAATAATGTGGAAAAATAATAATAATACAAAATATAAAAAAAAAAAAAGAAAGAAATCTTATAGATTATAGAAATATTAAAATCTGGTCCCAGCAGTTTTAATTTTGCCTTTAAAAAAATTTAAGAAAAAATACATTTAAAAAATTGCTTTGCTGTCCACAAAACTAAAAGGAAAACGGTTGAATTTTTCTGAATATTTAAACTAAATCATCCATTCAGAATGCATCAGCGCTGACACTGAAAGAGTTAATAATCAGCTCCTTATCAGTTCTGCAGAAAACTGATAATGATGCAATGGCCTCAAGGTGTAATGGAAGAGGGGAACATCTAAACCGGCCCTCGAGGACCGCAGTTTGACACCCCTGCTATAGATGATAGACCTTTACATGTCAGGTAAAGGTAAAGTACTTTGTCATTATAGACTGTCCTCTGCATTTAACCCATCCTTCATGCCATTGGGGTAACCTATAAGGAGCAGTGGGCACCCATGTGCGGTGCCCGGGGACCCATATGCTGCTGTAGAACCAAGCTAATGGTCAGAACCACCTGGCTGGAAGATTTGACCCAAACAAACATGTTTTTGGGTGATGGGAGAAACTGGAGCACCCAAAGGAAACCCATCCAGACACAGGGAGAGAAACATGCAAACTCTACACAGAAATGCTCAACACAATCCGGGAATCGAACCTGGTTCTTCTGGCTTTGATGCAAGAGTAGTAACCGCTCCACCACCAGTGTCATTACCTCTGCCAGGGAGGTATTCAATTTGGGTCTGTTTGTTTGTCTGTCTCTGTGTCACCAAGATTATGCAAATGATGATGAAAACTGTCAGAACGTGTTAGATTTTGAGCAATGAAGGTCAAAGGTCAAGGTCGCACTAAAGGTCAACAGCTAAAAACACATCAGTGGTAATATCTCAGGATTCACACAAGATAGAATCTCGGACCTTCAGACATCAGATGGGTTAACACCTATGGCTCCGTCATGTGACATTTTGACGTCATATGACACCATATGACGTCCACTTGGTGGAAGTCTGCTGTCCATCCTGTTTGTTTGTTGTATAGTTATATTGTTCTGTCATTTATTTGTACTTCTAACCTGTGCATTCTGTTTGTGTGCTGCCTCTTGGTCAGGATGTTAATGTAAAAGAGTCAGGTTTCAACTAATTCACATTGTTAAATAAAGGTATTATACTGTAGATGTCACAGTTCATTGGTATGTCCTGTTAACCCATAAAAACACCACTTAACCAAAGCATCTGGATGCTTCTATGAAACTGGGTTTATTTTGGTACCAGGCACTTTGCCAACCTTTTTAGACCCAATAATAAAAGAGTAATTTAGACATATTTGACCCTAGGATGTAGCTAATGATATCCTTAGATAAATGAAAGGTAAAAACCCCAATACTCTTGCTCTGAGCCATCCCAAAATTAATGAATCTTTAGCAAAATGTTGGGGCCAAAAATAGGGAAAGAAAAAACTACCTAGGTGTCAGTACGTGTGATCTGGAAAACATGGCTTGAAATGATGTTTCATACCACTATAAATAAAAAATACTGGGTTAAATTTGAGGATTTTCTTATCCAGGCATGTGGGTTTTCCATTATTCAGATTTCTTATTCCAGGATTTGTGCATAACCCATCGTGTCCATACAGAACAAGAAAATAATTCACAAGTGATTTTGCAACAAAATCATTTTTGTGAAACACTGTGCCTTTCATAATTAGTTTGAATCCCAAAATATACCTGTGAGAGAATTAAATGACATAGTAAAGTGTCATTTTTGTGTTGTTTTTACTGTGTTACACACAGATATTTACATAGGGTTAGGGTTAGAAAGAAAAATAGTTAAAAAAAAAAAGTAGTTTCTCTTTCATCTCATTTAAGTATTTATTTTTCAAAAAAGACTAAACGTACTTTCAAACTTCCTTCGAAAAATAACCTTACATCTGGTTTGAATTTTTTAGCCCCAGGCAGCAGTTACATAGAGGTACCCATCTCCTGATCTAAACTGTTTAATACTTAATGATCCATTACTCTTATCAATACATGTCAAGGTTCTCAACAGGAATTTTGTACATCACAGCTTTAACCGGGACGACCCGACACTATGCGCATGTGCAATAGCCTTCATTAAATGTTAGCCAATGAGTGTCACACAGATGCTGCAAACACTTCACTATTCAGGGTGTAAATATTTCACTTGCAAAACGATCCGATTCAAATCTTGATTCACAGACTATGATGCGATTCATAAAAATGAATAAAAGATTTGGTAGGATTTGAAATGATTTTGTTCAGTTTATATATATATATATATACATATGTTTACACTCACTATCCAATGGCTACTTGAATACAAACGTGGTCCTCATGACATGATGAGACATGTGCGTGTTCATTATCTTTAGAAATACATTTGCTAATTTTCTTCTTGTGCTAAAATAAAGCTGTGACGTTAACCACTGAACTGAATAATACACCCACTCAGATCTTGATTTACCTTCACTGCAAACAGACGTCACATGCACCATATTTCTGATGTTGTCCAGTCCAGTCAGAGAGCAGCTGTTCCAGTCTAACTTTGACTTATTTGGTTCCTCAGGGTGCTCATGGTTCACAGCCTGTAGTTTCTGCAGTGGTTCTCTCAGGTTCTGCCGTCTGCTTCAGTGATGCAGCTGTGACTCTGATAGTGGAATGTGTGTCACTTCAGCATCAGGCAAAGAAAAAAAACCAACAGAGTTTGAACACTGATGTCATCCATATGTATATGTATGGTATGTGTGCACCTCTGGGTGGAGGACAATTTACAAATATGGAGAGAGCACACAACTTAGCTCTCAGGCCTATATAAGGTAGATATAGGGAGATATATATCAGTTGTATTTGCTGAATAGATCAGGACATAATTGATCAGTACATATCTATATTATATAGCACTGTTCTATTAACACATACTCAAAATGCACAGTGGATCCACTATTCATTCGCTGTCACATTCTCACTCTGATGGTGGCAAACTACATCTGTAGCTACAGCTACCCTGGGGATGTATAGCTGTCAATACATGCATATGGCCCCTGTGACCACCACCAAACATCCATACCCACTTATACACTAGTGGGAGTAGCAGCAGTGGAGGGTGAAGTGTCTTTACCCAAGGACACAACAGATGACCCTCTGCCTCCTGAGCCATGACCACCCATTGTCCTGTTTGTGTCTTTTGTGCCTATTGTCTGGTATTTGGTTTCTTTTTTTGTGTCTTAAGCCCATGAAAAGGCTGAGCATATCCCTAAGGAAGGCACAATAATAATGTTTATGCATTTATTCATTCATAAAGGAACACACTTTTGCATATTTCTAGATGATAATATATTAAATTTCAGGCCAATTGATCAACCTAATTGTTTCTCCTGCACCACATCACATCCAGTCTGACTCCAAACTAGCTTACACTAATCACTTTTCCATTTACAATTCAATTGCACAAATATATTTTGTGCATTAAGTTTTTTCCTAATTGAAAAATTACAATTTTGACAAAACCCTACTTTTTTTTTTCTGGTGCAGTACAAATTGTATATGATGCAAAACTGCAATGGAAAGACTTTTCTTTTTTTTTTGCAACTACAGTCAGATGAATGAAATAAACAGATGCTGACAGACATTATAATAAGAGAAGAGTTTTAAAAAGAAACACGGTGCAGTATGTGTGGACACACCAGAAAACCCAATCATTGTTTAAATTTATTACCAGATACAGGGGTAATATGTAACAATAATATCTCTAAAATAATGTCACCATGTTTAATGGGATAACTTCTCATGTCATCTAATAATAATAAATAAACAAATCATAATATTTGTGATTTAATGGAAACACCATCATTAGGTTCTTTATTTATTTATTATTATTATTATTATTATTATTATTATTATTATTATTATTATTATTATTATTATTATTATTATTATTATTATTATTATTATTATTTTAACATTTAATAAATATAGATACACTTTTCCAAAACTGTCCAATGGAAACACTGCTACTGATAAATGTCACTGTTTGTGTGGTAATGACTGTGTACCTAACATTCTGTAATACGTTAATGTGGTAAACATGTACCACTGTGTTTAACAAAAGCATAATAGGCTTTTCTGAGCCTCTGAGACAAGAAAATAATAATTTCATGGCCAAACATTAGTAGATTGGCCCGTACCCAGCGTGCATTATGCATGATTTTTACTTCACTTGCCTTGTGTTTTCCCGCTGTCACTTCAGATGTTCAGACATTTTCATGTTACTGCCAATAAAATGCATGTATTTCCCTCTGTGTCAGTAAGTCTACATGTTGTTTTTAGACTTTATAATACTTAAAATGGCTAAACATTCATAAGTCGACATATTCCTCCTGATTTTCATCCTCCATCTATCCTCTAACATCCTGAAGTTCCAGCTCTGATTAGATTATGGTAACACAGTGATAAAATCCTTTCCCCTCCTCTGCCTATTTCTGCTATCCCTGCAATCCTTCTCCGTGCCAAAACCACACAACACAATAATGTGATTACAGCCCAGTGTGTGTAGAGCTGGCCAGTGATGCCCAGATTTTAAAAGGTTGTGTGCTAGAGAGACATGCAGCCCACACACACACACACACACACACACACACACACACGCACACACTGCTTTTATATTTTCTCCTCTTATGGTATTAGGTGTTTCAGGCAGAAACTGAAGAAATGAAATTACACAGCAGAGCCATTTTTTTATTTTTTTTTTGTCTTTGTTTCTCCTTTTACTTTTTTCTTTTAATCCTCTTGTTTCTTTTTAAATAATTCCCTTCATTTTCTTGTTCTCTTGGTCTGTTCTTTGGATGAACAGCGGTAGCAAAGAAAAACAAAGGAAAAAGAAAAAGGCAGTGGAGGATAAGAAACAAAGTCTGTTGGAGAATGGAGTAAAGTAGGAGGGGTGCTATAGGTTTAGGCGTAATGGGAATTGAAGAAACAATGGCAGAAAATACAGGAAAGTTAAGGAACATTAAGTCTTGTGTTTTTAATATAGATATGTTATCATGACCAATGCAGTGGATTCATCCTACAAATGTTACAGTATCTGTGAGTCTGTCATTTTATTTTGCTTTTTATACACTTGTTATCATTGGTACGTTAAAAGAAAAGACCCATAGTTTTTAACAAATGCTTCTACAGTCTAATAACAACCTTATATTTGACATTTTATAGATGACTAAAATCTGACACCTGTCATTCATCCTCACATCAATTTTCTTACAAACTCTTCCCCAAAATTCTAAATATTTTATCTTTTTTTATTTTTATTTTTTAATTTTTTATCGGATTTTTAGAAAAAATAGACAGATAGATGAGTCTTTGCTGCCCCCATTTGGTAAGAAATGGGACTTTAGTTCCAAATACAAATTCAATATGTCCAGTAAAATGTCATTGAAAGAAGATTTCTGTCTATTAATATTAGGTTTGGAGCTGTCACCATCCCAAACAGCTTGTTTAGAATGACTTATTAAATGATATATATTAAAAAAATAGGTGAGTTAGAGCTACTATAATGACCAGTCACTGTCAAAATGATGTCAACTGTGCAAGACGAAGTGAATTCAGCAGCTAGCGAAGAGGCAGGTGTCATATTTCAATCATATCTCCCAAAAGTGTCAGTATATTTTCAAATTTACATTATAACGCTTCAAACATAATAAGAAAAATGATGAGATTCAATACTTTTAGAAAATTGTCTATTGTGACTTTGTAAAAGTCTAACTTGTTGAGGCACTAGCTTTTGACACTATTGGTATAAATGGTGAATTACAATGAAATGATCCAAATTATTCCTTTCTTTTGGTTTTGCTTTTACCTAATATTAATAAATGGGAACTTTTGGAATTCTGCAGCTTTTTTCTATGGCCCTTTTAGTGGGAGTAATCTTCATATTGACATTGGTGGGGACATAATTCAACAACTTCCTTGTGAGAGACAGCAACAATAAATAAATAAATAAATAAATAAAAAAGTAACATCTCATTTTGTTTTTGTCAACAAATCTAAGAGACATGTCAGGAATGTTTTTCATTTCTTAAGCCACATTTTGTCTGTTTGTTTTTTTTTATTGGTCATCAACTGCATTATATATTTAATTATAGTTATCGTCACAAGACCCACATTTACATCGAGTTTGGTTTAATTTTTGTCACATGATAAAGGTTCGTTGATGACAATATTTAGTCACTATAAGGCACACTGTCAATGAATGGTTTATTTTTTAGATTCTTCACATATAAAGTGCACTGGATTATAAATGTATATATAGCTCATTAAGTGAAGTCAAAATTGAAGTCTAAATTTTTTGATAAAAAGTCAAAATTATGAGACAAAAAGTCAAAATTCCCAGTCACTAAACACAACTAGAATTAATCCATATATAAAGTGCACTGTGGTTTTAGTAGGATATTAAAGTATTTTAAGTGTCACCTTATAGTCCAGAAAATATCGTAACCTTATATACCAATATCATGTCATTTCCTATTCAAATATTGGTATGGACATTTTAGAAACATCCACATATTAGTATAGACATAACGTCCATATGCAATTTTACGCCCATGGCCCATATGTAATCTGTGCCATCGTTTCAATAATCTGAAGCAAAGTCATGAATTCTTAACACATAGATCCACAGAAGCACCAGTGACCACAATCATCTATGTATTCAAACTCTTTAGTTACTTTTGATCCACTAATCCTATCAATACATGTCAATAACTCATGTAAAATGCAACTGTGATTTGTTCATAGTCATCAGATATGATCCATTTGGATGTCCATAGTTACCATGGAAACACTGTCATCTTCTACAACATTGATTCACCAGTCAAACACATGGAGTTGGATCAATAATAGTGGGTGGAGACACTGGGTTAATGCAATTTAACATAGGTTTTGTCAAAAAAAAGTCTTGTTTTCTTCAGTTTTTCTTGTATTTTTGATATAAAAATAATCCTTGACTTCCAAGCTTTAATCAGTATCACCATGATCAATGAATTCAATCTAAGAAAATATCTGATTTTACCTTCTAAAAATGCAAAATACACAGGTATTTATTTACAATAAATGGTGATAAATCACTTAAGGAAAGTTAAATATAGAGAAAAAAAAAATTGGAAGTGCCAAAGAAGTAGGTCTTTTTCTGTATGGGTTAAATTAAATTGGTTTAGTAACATATAATGACCCCACAGATTGTATTGTATCTTGTATTAAGATATAATTTGGATATATGTGAAATATATACAGCAGTAAAAAAAAAAAAAAAAAACAGCTTCACCTATAAACCAAAGCTGTAACATTTAGTGTGAATTCAACCTTTTTTTTCAGACAATATGAGGTTAATTGGATATATTTTATATCAGGTTTCGTTCAACACATGTCAGCTGTTTCTTAGTGTTTGTGCTGCTCATTGTCATGGGGTCAAAGGTCACACTAATTAGCGACGTGAACCTTTTTAAATGCATTTAGTCTTTTGTGTGTCTTTTAAGCAGGTGCATATGAAGAAAAGAGGATTTTATATATAGAATATTCAATTTAAGATTAGTATTTTTTGCTTAATTCAAGTAAAAAAAATCTGCCAATAAAACAAGTGAAAGTTTCCTTGGTTTGTTTAATAAGATTTTCAAGATCTATTGTCTAAAAATAAGTTCTTATTCCTCCACTGAAACCTTACCCTGGGTGAATATGTCTTATTTTAAGTATGATGAGATATTTTGACTAGAAATTATGAAAATACACTTGGTAAGATTTTGATTTTTGCAGTCATCAATTAACTAGTATCCCCTGAAACATATAAATCACTGCAGTATCTGTCTAATGGAAAGATCGGAATGTTTTTTGGGGTTAAATGCAACTTTTTTGGCTATTTTTGAATTGTTTTTCAAGCTTTATTAAGGACAGAAACTAGGCTTATAGGATAAAAGAAAAAAGAAAAATACACAGTAAAAGATGAAAGAAATAGGATAAATTAATTTGTTATTGACACATAAAGGCTTGAGTACCAGTGAAAACACATTTTTGGGACAGACCAGGGGTTTGTACAATTGAATTTGATAATGTTGTAACTCTGCACATTAATGAATAAATAAAATATTGTATAGCAGTCACACATCATTGAACACCAAATCTGCAAACATCTGACTTCTACTACAATGTCTTGGAAATAAAGCTGCAAAATGTACGTGTGTGCAATAGTTACATCAGGTTCTGCAATTATTTTTATTTTATTTGTTATTAATGATTTAAATTTTTAGTTATTTGTACCTATTGTTATTTATTTATTTGATTTTATGTTAATTATTTATTTATTTTTTATGAATTTACTGTTATTTATTATAATTTTTTTAATTTAAATTTGTATTCATTTTATTTTTTGTATTTTTATTGTTTTTTATTTTGTATTTGTCTTTATATATTTTATTCATTTATATACTTATTTTATTAAAAAATACATTTGTATTCATTTATATATTAATTTTCAATGTTTAATTTGATTCATATATAAATAAATAGACTTGAATGAAATGTATGTCATCCGAAACGTAAAGAAAATATTCCTAGTTTTTTTCAGAACTATTTACATGGTGTACCACAAGTCTATTCATTTCTATATTAATTCTTCACCATGCAAACCTTCAAACAATATTAATTTTATTTAATTATTTCGGCTATAACAAGGATGACACTGAAACATATGTTCTGTGTCGACCACTAATCTCACACAGCTGTTATTTATTCCTGAGGAGGTTTTTCATATTGCAATATATATCACAGTGTTAAAAAAAAATAAAAAATCCTAATGTCAGATTTTTCAAATGTTGTGCAGCCCTACATGGAACCCTCAGCAGTGTCCACGTTGACTCATTATAAGCAAACCCACCAGTTTTTATATTGAGAACAAGTAGATTTAGGAAGAGCATACACAAATAACTTTATAATTAATTAATTTTAATCAAGCCACTGCATTTTGTATTTTAGCATTTTTAGTTCTATATTTTTAACATTATTATTATTATTATTATTATTATTATTATTATTATTATTATTATTATTATTATTATTATTATTATTATTATTATTATTATTATTATTATTATTATTATTATTATTACATTACTATGTGTGTATGTGATGCATGTGTGACCTAAGCACTTTACTGGAGCAGCTTTCTATTCTATTCTATTCTATTCTATTCTATTCTATTCTATTCTAGCTGCCCCATACGTGTGCAGTACACAATGACTGGATATGCAGACTGATGTCAGCCCAATTCGGACAACAATATTTGATATCAGTGTGGGGTATTAAATGTCACCAGATGTTACATTTACGTCTATTAGTGCTGCTATTAGATGGTCAGTAGAGGTAATGATCCATCTTCAACACCCCTCCCCCTCCTGCTCCTCTCCGTTCCTTCCTCTGTTCCTTCAGTGGCAGACTGAGTCTTAAAAAAATCAATGGGGAAAATGTCCTGAAACAGCCAATCTAGAAACCATCTGGCCCCTGTAGTCCTCAGAGATGAGCAGTCTGTCCTCAAGGGATAAGAGACACCGAAGAAGCACAGCTAGAGAGAGCAAAGGAGAAATTACAAACGCACAACAAAACACTGGTGTCGTTCAATAACGTGGCGAAGAAAAAAAAAAAAAAAAAAAAAACCTCAGTTAGGGTTATGTGTCATGTGGTGGCAGTAGGGCCCTGTATCTTGTATTTAACGAACTTATCTTAATTTATTACGTATATTTCTAGAACATATTGTCTTCACATCATTATATTTTGCATTACGTGCAGTTTTATTGTCAGTGTTTATGGTCAGCGCCAACACAAAGTGACCTGATGATGCGAAACAATACAGTTGTTTTTTTTCCAGCTGCTACAGTTTACATCCTGTCTCATTCATTATGTGTGCACTGGTTCATTCTCTTCTTTTTTGTCTACTTGTGATTTACCCCTTATGTTAATCAAGGGCTTTAGCTGCTTAACCTTAATTAAACCTTAAATGCACACAGATGCATATGTGACAGAACAAAGAAACAACAATTGTTTTGATGTGGCACTGGTTTACATTCATCCCAATTTGAGCCATGACTTAATTCTTTTACACTAAACATCAAACCAACATATTTATCACTCACATAATGGTTTGTATTTTGATGTGATGGTTGTCGTTTGTAGAATTGTATTTTCAGGGTGGTTGTGCAGTTCTTGAAAGTCTTACACTGCAAAAATGAGCTGACTAAAAACATGCTAAAAACATTAAATCTGAGGAAAAATGTACTCCCAACATGTGAATTATTGTCCACGCAGCAAGATAAGTTCAATTGACAAGATTTCTTGAATTAAGGTTGTTAAATCTAGAAATAACCATCTCTAAAAATGTATGAACACTTCAAATAAAACATTGGTAACACATTATAATACTTACACACAATACACTATGTATTAACCATTTATTACCCATTTATAAATGGGTTGTTCATTATGTATTAAACATTTGTTACCTATTTCTTAATGTATTGTAAAGGTTCATACTAGTGTCTTCCAAAGATAAATGTAAAATTAGATTATTATTAACCAACAGGTGCAGTGTTTGTATATCTGATTTACAGGTAAACAAAGAAACAGTTGTAAACACTGCACCTGTTGGTTAAAAAATAATCTAATTTTACATTTACACTAGTATGAACCTTTACAAGACATTAACAAATAGGTAACAAGTGGTTAATACATAATGAACAACCCATTTATAAATGGGTAATAAATGGTTAATACATAGTCAATTGTGTGTAGGTATTATAAAGTGTTACCAAAACATTTAATCTTAAAACTAGATCTTAAAACCACACACACACACACACACACACACACACACACACAATACAGAAGATGTTATAAAAATAAATAATAATAAACCACTTCGGGACAGTTAATTATAGAGACAAATCCATTTGGGAACGTCCATATGCTACTGAGTCATTGTAGGTGAAGACAATGTCATTTAAACCAATGTTTAAACCATACACTTCTGTTCGAGGTATCAGGTGTCATGTGTGATAGATAGAACACACAGACAACCTTGGTACTGTCCTTTGAAAACTAGTGGAAGCATGCCTTTTCACTTAGTTTTTAATAAAATAAGGATGAAGGGTTCAGGGTTTATGGGTAATTTGTATTGGAGTCCATGTTATCTGAGGCCAGACATTTTGTTGGCATTAGCTAACACCATTTCTAAATTAATAATGGTCTATATCGGTCCATTAATAACAACAGCTCAAACATAATTCTATGAAGAGGAGCAGAAAAGAGACATGAAAGAACCCAGGAGTGAACACGAGGATTTTTGCAGACAAAAAAGAAGCCAAATCATAAGGGAAAAACAGAAACTGTTGAACAGGCTTAAATCATAGATGCAGTTTTCTCCCAGCACAAAACAGATGCTACATGCAAATTAATCTATACCAAACCTTTAATGTATAAATATGTTTGCTGTGCTTTGTTTTTCTACTAATTTCGACCTCAGTGTTCAATAAATAATGGTTGGTTGTTGTGTGGAGGGTGTTGAAAGTGTGTGTCTTGCAGCTCAGTGGGAGGAGGACCAACTGGGACTTGAGTTAATACAGTTTCTATTTAGTATTTGAACAGCTTAAAGCTGTAGTTTACATTCAAATACACCATGCCAAATGTTTAGAATTTTAATATATGCGAACAGCCTTATTAGTTTTAGGCACAGGCAGTACTTCATTGAGGTTAGAGAAGCTTATATGTATTGTTTTAACCCATAAAAACCCAAACTGCCTCCGCCAACCAAAACCATCTACAAAAATAAAATATTTAATAACTTCTGAATCCCTAAACCTATCGATACTTGTAAATAATTGGTGTCAAATGCAGTTTGTCATCTTTTCATGGTCATCAGATGGAATCCATTTGTATGTTCAGGGGCTCTGTAGTTACCATGGAAACACCCTCATCTTCCACAACATTGATTCACCAGTAAAACCCGTGGGTCTGTAAGGTCCACCTCTGCACCAGTGAGTGGACCTGCTTTGTTTGGTACTATGAAGTAATGGTACTAATGTAAGGAATGATGTTCAAAGGGATGATGTGGTTGTGGACAGGGGTCTGGACTGCACTTATGTTGGTGGAATGTTCTAAAAGGACTGGAATGTGGAATGTTTTAGAAGACATGTTCCTTTCAGTTTACTGTACATGTGTTTTTATATTTACCTGTTGGGTTTTTTTCACCACTTTTGGGGAAGGTATTAAATATGATAACTTCATTGGCTTTGATTTTCTACAAACATTTGACTAAAGTACTAATTGCTCAATGTATTCGAATAACACACTAAGGTTGTAATTTTGGATTTCACAATATTTCAGTGAATGCCTTTTAAAGGGTTAAATTAATCATGTCAGAGGCGTGGAGGATGTGGGTGTTGCGACACCCACACTTTTACAACCAGATGATTTCATAACCCCCACTTTTTCCTGAGGTTATATATTGTATCGTTACTGGATCCAGGAAACGGACAGAGAGTTGGTCTGACCTTCTTTTTATTGCAGGATAAACAGTTACTGTTGGCCACAATCACGCCAAACAAACATCAATAACAATATCTATTGTTTAAACTGTTTACCTGCCCTCCCGGTACACCAGCATAAGAAAATGAAACGCACCTCAGTTCCAGGGCCAAAAGTAAACAACTCTTCTTTGTGGTGTTAGCAAACAATCGTCAACGAGTGAGTAATCACAAATGTTTCCATTGTTAAATTAAACTAAACTATGTCTTGCTTTGTGACATATACACTAAGCTAATTTTCTGACAGTAGGAGGAGCACTTTTGTATGTTTTGTGTAGAGGTAGGGAGGGGCAGGTTTTCATTCTTATTGTATTTCTGTCAAAAGTTTTGTTCTTCTTGGAATGAATGTTTAATTGAGGAAAAACACATTTTCATTTTATTTTGGACCCTATATTACTTTTTTAACATAAAAATTTAACCATTAATGGATAATTATTAGATTCAGAAAATGTTGCTCATGTGTCACAACCTAGAACACCCTCACACTTTAAATAGCTGTGACGCCCCTGATCATGTAAAACAATAAAGTGTTAAAAATAGCTGGATTATGTTGTTGAATGTATTAAATTAAAGTGGTCAAAGTGAACATCGTCCCTCAGTGGAAGGACTGACACCAGACCTTCATTTGTATTATTTACAAAAGCATTTATTTCGAATGTTAACCTTTTACCTCTGCTATTATTAGACAGTCATTGTGTGATTGACTGGAATTTATTCAAGAAAATTAAAATGGTGATGCTTTTTTTTTTTTATGGACACAAGAACATTTCATTGGTTGTTGTTTTTCTTTCTGTATTAAAACCTACATGCTTTCTTCAGTGTTAAAACCACTTTGAAGGTTTTGTCAAATTCAGTACAGTCTGAGATGCTAAATTTGAGTTTCAAATTTTGACCTTTAATTAGTGCACCCTCATTAAATCTATTAAACCAATTTGTAGATGTAAGCGGATGTGTGATGTACGGTTCATGAGAGATAATAATTATAATAATTATATAATTATTAGGTAAGAGAAAATAGTTGGTAAACTATAATAATAATAACAATACTACTACTACTACTACTACTACTACTACTACTACTACTACTACTACTACTACTACTACTACTACTACTACTAATAATAATAATAATAATAATAATAATAATAATAATAATAATAATAATAATAATAATAATGATAATAGATTAGAATTATATAGTGGTTTTCTATGTACACACATAATCAAAGTGTACAGTACTCATTCATTATTCCTTCACTCTCACATTCTCTCTCTGGTGGTGGTAAACTACATATATAACCACAGTTGTCCTGGTACAGACTGACAGAAGCATGACTGTCACTGTACCTACGGCCCATGACCAGGACAGAGCAGGATTTAAACCCCCAACCCTTCAGTTATTGGATGACCCTCTCTACCAACTGAGCCATGGTCACTCTGTAGAAGTGTAGTTGCTGTAAATGGAGACAAGAAAATGAAAGTAAGAAGCAAAAAGAATAAAGAGAGAAAAGGTAAAGTAAAAATAAATAAATAAAGGTAATAAGGAAAGAAAAGAAGAACAAACTTTATACATATTATACATATCTTCCAGTGCAGCGTTAATATGATTCAGCAGCTCAACAAACCTTTTAGAGGCTGTTAGAAATTATTTCTGCCATGTGATCCTTTAAAAGGTTTTATGATTCACTTTAACAAACCAATGTGAACAACCAGCATGTCTGTTTGTCCTCAACGCAGGTTCACTGAGCCATGTTAGTGCTGAATAAAAACAAGGTGATTATTATTATTATTATTATAGGACACAGATGCAGAATTAATACACACTGAATCAAACATGGCCATAAATCACAAAAGTAATCAACGCTGTTTTTATTTTCATATTAAGTCAACGACATAACACTCCTTTGTCAGTAGATCTGAAAAAGAATCTTTATTTCATACCACAAAAAAAAATGTGACCCATAAAGACCCAGTGTTACTTGTATGGTAGTTTTCAAAGGGATTTTTCTCTCAATTTTTTTTTTTTTTTTAGAAATTTTTAATGACGTATATTTTTATTAACTCTTTCCAACACTTATCAAATACTAACATTAGAGCATTAGTAAATTACTCACCCTCCTGCTCATAACTAGAAAACCACAAGGGGTCTTCACATCATTATAAAGTTTTTTTTATCCCAGACATATCAACTATTAGTATCCTTGTATATAATATATACATGTGTGTGTCTTTTTAAAGTTTCTACTGTTCTTATCAGACAAGAAATAAGATAAAACAATGATCCACATGTTGCAAAAGATAGTGTTGAAGGTCAAACTGTTGGAATGTTGAAAAATGACAATATGTATCACTGCATACAAGGTCACATACACACATTGGTTGTTATAAAAGGTCTATTTTGTATTTTAACACACATGCAGACACACAAAATTGTCTGTTTTTTTTTATATATAACAAAAGTGTTGACCCTAACCCTAACTCATGTCTAGGTTTTCTTGACGTCTATATTTAAATTAAATTAGATTAGATATTTCTATTAATTTTCTGATTTGGGGAAATCTGTAATTCATTGATTGTAATAGTGCATTAGGTGTCACATCCCTTTAATCAACTAATAAAGACCCAGTGCTACTTTTGAGTCAGTTCCCAAATGAACACACACACACACACACACACACACACACACACACACACACACACACACACATATATATATATTGCATTTTATTAGGATAAATCAGGTATTTTTCTTTATTTAATTAAACCACTTTTCCACGCTCCTTTTGGAATCTGATGGGTCACCCCGATTTACCAATACATGCTGCCTTTGAAAGTGGTTCATCACCTCCACTGGCTGCATACTGCATTCACAGAAAACAACGAGAGGAACGAGGGACCCAGGAAAAGTCTTTAGCTTCACCCATGTGGGGTTAAACCGGTCCTCCATTGCAGTGAATCTGAAGTAGCAGTAGCATCTACAAGAGAAGACGGCACCACAGTAGTTGCTGCACAAACAAGAACAAGCAACGGCACAAAACCTAGCTGGATGGTACTCTGGTAAAGGTAAACACATACCGAGAGCCAGAGGGGAGAGGGGGGGTTCCTTCACGTATTATGAGCCAATCAGAGACGCCTCTTCACCGTGTCACGGACATGTATGAGGAAGTACCGGTAAATTCTGTTGTTTGACCTCAAGTCATTTTTCTACCGTGAAAAAACAGCTGGAAACAAAACAATCTGGAGGTTTTTTTTTTAAATAGAACCAACACACAATGTATCCAATAACAATGGAGAACACAGTAATATTAATGAAATAACCATGGAATGACACCTTTAAAATACCAATCATGGGTTTTACTGGTGAATCAATGTTTCCATGGTAACTACGGAACCTCTGAAAGTCCAAATGGGTCATATCTGATGATCATGAAACTATGAAGCACTTTATTTTACAACAGTTGTTTACATGTATTCATAGTATTATTGGATCAACGGGGATTAAAATGTTTCTTGGTTTATGGCTTAATTAAGATCCTGTTCAATTAGATTGTCACCAAATCTCATGCAGTTCTTAAAATTGTATGCATTAAACTGCACACAACTTGAGTTACAAATTTGTGGAATGTTTTCAGTGACAAAGTTGAGTTACAGTGGATGTATTTACAGAGTTGTATTTTAAAGGGAGATGTAGCTGCAATGTGAAGCATCTATTACCAAAAAATCTGAAAATACATACCATCGTTTATGATAATAATGAGGATTTAATGAGGAAATTCCTTTTTTATTTTTAAATTCCTGTCAATCATCATGAAATAATATCCCACCATTAGGTACAGTTCCATCATGCTGTTTTTTTTATTCATATTTGTGAAAAAAAA
Source organism: Siphamia tubifer (assembly GCA_020466265.1). Lineage (NCBI taxonomy): Eukaryota > Metazoa > Chordata > Actinopteri > Kurtiformes > Apogonidae > Siphamia > Siphamia tubifer. Next base: position 19,959,569 of record CM035803.1, on the reverse strand, counting down.
CTTAAAAGGATCTGGAGAATAAATTGTGTCTGGTACTGAGAAAACATCAATAAATGTGTTAATTAATACAAAAATACTGCATCTTATTAGATGAAAAACATCAGTTTAATGTTAATGCATTAAGAGCTGCAGAAAAAAGTTAGATAATAACTTTGAACGGTTTAAAACAACGTTATATGTTCCAAACCATGGGTTCAGTTCACTTCTGTTTGTTTCAAAGCTCAGGTAGGAAAAGTTATTAAAGAAATACTACTTTAACCCTTTAACTCCTGAGATTTAAACAATTCCACAGTAAAAAAAAAAAAAAAAAAAGATAAAATAAGCAACAAAATGAACAAAAACTGCTAAAGGGATCAGTAAAATGAAGAAAAATGAATATTAAACTAACAAAATAATATGTAACATGAACAAAGTAAGACACTAACAGAACACAATTGAAGAAAAATAAGAAAATGTAAAAAAAAAAATGTTGAAAAAATAAACAAAAAGCAACAACATAAACTAATAAATCTTCACCAAATGACAAATAACACGAAAAAATGCAAAAAAAAAAAAAAAAAAAAAAAAAAACCCAAAAAAACCCAAAACAAAATGAAGTTAAAAAAAAAAAAAAGTAATAAATGCCTAGTGTTTTAATTTGATTCCAGTAGTTTTAGTTTGGGCTTTTTCTTTTTCTAAATCAGTTGCTTTTTGGCATTTGTACATCAGTTCCATCAACAAAATTATCAGTAAAAATAACAGAAAAAAACTTGAATTTTTCAGAATTTTTAAACTAAACCATCCATTCAGAACGAGTCAGCGCTGACACATCAGGGGTTAAAGAATTAAATGGACTTTTTTTTTTTTTAAGCCAACACAGCAATGATGATGAAAAACCATTTGTAAATACTTTCACAGATTAAAGCACAGATAAATATGTATATAAAAAAAAGACATTTGAATATAAATACTGTGGTTTTATGTGATTACCAACTCATTTCATAATTTTTCACTCTTACTTTATAAATTCTCTGATAAAGGAACATGTGTCACAGTCTTCACCAGTGGGGTCGCCTCATAAACTCAGATTTTAGGTGAGTGAAAACATTCTGATGGTGAAAAGAATCGACAAACAGGTCAACTGGGTCACATGCTGTTATAGAAATACAATAGAACAATGTGTAAAGGCAAATAAAATGTTCAGTCATTCATCTTCTGAAACATTTTATCCTCAAGAGGGTCATGAGGGTGAAGACAGTTCATCATAGGACATCACACACATAATATATTTTTGACCCTTTTCTTCCATCTGACAAATTTATATTCATACTGAAGACAGTCTACTCCTAACTTTTTATGCCGTGAATGTCATTTTTGACGTCGTAACTTTCCTATTAGTATTCTGACAAACACACAACACATTAAAAATACAAATGGACTCATGTTAGAGTTTAAAAATATTTATTTCATGCTCAACTACAACTAACGAAGCATTCATATTCCAGATATGAACAGGTTACTTTTCTGTGAATACGTTTAATTTTGTCCCAAACATCGCTCCATATTCACTTTACTGTGAATATTTACCAACATCCAAAAAGCCTCGATGGGCATCTGTAGATCTGATGAGGTGACAGCAATAATAATAATAATAATAATAATAATAATAATAATAATAATAATAATAATAAATAATTTAAGTACTAAACATATACATATATACAAAAAAACAACACAGAACAAAAAAAACAACAACAACAAATGAACAGATAGGAAAGTAAGTAACAAATAGAATTTTTTTTTTCTCATTTGTCTGCATTTTGTTCTCATTTTTTAACTCTACAGAGGGGGAGTCAACATTGTTTGGACATATGTGTCTTCCATCTTCAACCCAGTCAGCAGAATATTTCCACTTCTCATTTCTGCAAACCACTGGTGTATAATTTTAATCTAATAACCTCTGCCAAGGAGGTTATGTTTTTGTCTGTTTGTCTGTTATTTAGAAAGGTAACTCGAAAACATATGGGCGGATTTTGATGATATTTTCAGGGTACGTTGGTAATGAGGAGATCTGGAAATGATTAGATGATGGTGGTGATCGGGGGGGGGGGGGGGGGTCTATCTTGTCTAAACCTCTGTCAAGACAGACCTCCCCACTCTGAATGAAGAGGAGGTTATGTTTTTGCGTGTGTGTATTTTTGTGTGTTTGTCTGTTAGTTAGCATCATAACTCAAACATTTATAGACAGATCTTTATGAAAATTTCTTGACATGTTGGGGGTGTCATAAGGAACAAATGATTAGATTTTGATGATGATCTTGAAGAGATTCTGGATTCTGGATCATTTTGAAATTTTATATTGCGGTAAATGGAAAATACATTTCAAAATTATCCAAAATCCAGTATCTCTTCTGGATTATCACCAAAATCTAATCAGTTATTCCTTGTAATGCCCATAATACGTCTGGAAATTTTCATCAAGATCCGTCCTTAACTTTTTGAGTTATCTTGCTAACTAACAGACAGACAAATAGACAAACAAACTCCGGAAAAAACATAACTTCCTTGGCGGAGGTAATTACAGGTGTTGCTTTTTGTCTTTCCTCAGTGACAGATGGAAATAAAATACATTGGAGTTTGCATAAAAACTCAAGTTCCTTTTACACAATGAAACTTATAGAAACTGACGGGAAAAAAAAGATGAATTCCTTTGAATATAAATATAAATAAATACATTTGGACATTTCTGCAGAGTTTTTTCTATATTAACAGTAGCTGTGGTTGATTTCCATGCAGTTCTATTTGACTAGTGCCATGAAAAGTTTAATAATGCTGTTGTTTCTCAGAGACACAGTTATTATTATGGGCTCTGGTGTAAACATACCTAGGAATATTGAAACGAAATACATTATTGGATCAGAAAGACTGAAAATACCTGTGGTTTATATAAACATATGATAGCAAATCATATGCAGAGGCAAGGGGTATTGTTTGTTGTGTTTGTTTTTATCACTCTCGCAGTAGAACTATTGGTCAAATTCATACTAATTTGGGTTTATAGATTTCCAGTGACCCAGAATAGTTGTCATTACATTTTGGGATATGTAGATAAAAGTTAAATTATCTTATAATTTTTTAAAATCTTTTCTTCTCCCCTTTACTTATAATCCACAACATTTCAAATGTCCATAAAACCATTCATTTTATATCAATTTACTTCAAACTCTATAATATACAGAGGCATTGATATGCTGACATCACCATGCATAGATGACATCAGCTGGATAAATGCCCAAAAAAAACTAAAACATCTGCAGGTCTCTAGTGTCTGTTTCAGTGAATCGGTTGCTTTAACCACAGTCAAGTGAAAGCTACAGTAATGTCCACATGACTCTAATCTTATAAATGTATATTATTTGGTCTTTTCATTGTATTAATTAGTTAAGTTCCTCATATTAGTTTCATTACACGTCCTTCACTCATGGACAACTGAGTTCAATTAAAACATGTAATCAGAAAAAGAAAAAAAGAAAAACAAAATATTCTACAATGCTTAGACATTTATATTGTGTTTGGAAAATTACAGTGGGACCAGAGATACAGTATAAATGTGAAAGTAATGTATTATTATTTTATTGTGTTAAATTGCCTTGGAAATAGATGTCTCTACTTAGGAGACATAGGTTAGAGTAAATATGCTTACTTAATTATATAAAGTATTAGTATATATATATATATATATATATATATATATATATATATATATATATATATATATATATATATATATATTTATCAATACAATATACATACAATAATCCCAGCGTTAAATCTCTCATAATTTGCTAAACCCACTTTTATTAGTGTTTGGTCCTTTTATTTGTGTATTTGGATCCTAATAGTTCATAAAGTTTGAATTCCAGCTGCTCTAAAGTTATCTTTATATTAATTTTGACCAATCAAGTGGGTTTCTACAACCCATTTCAATTCCCTCTTAATTAGTTTTGTCTATAAGTCAACTTCAGACAATCATTGCATGACATGACTGTTTATCAGCAGCAGCAGTTGTCGTTTTATACTGAAAATCTGTCTTAAACTGTTCAACTGTATTAATGAACACAAGACGCTGAACAACCTAGAGGGGGTGGAGTCATATGTGTTTAAAGGACCAGTGCACAAAACCATCATTCTGATGTCATTAGTCAGAAATAGGGTTGAAGGTAGGTAGGTAGGTAGTTAGATAGATAGATAGATAGATAGATAGATAGATAGATAGATAGATAGATAGATAGATAGATAGATAGATAGATAGATAGATAGATAGATAGATAGACAGACAGACAGACAGACAGACAGACAGACAGACAGACAGACAGACAGACAGACAGACAGACAGACAGACAGACAGACAGACAGACAGACAGACAGACAGACAGACAGACAGACAGACAGATAGATAGATAGATAGATAGATAGATAGATAGATAGACAGACAGACAGACAGACAGACAGACAGACAGACAGACAGACAGACAGACAGACAGACAGACAGACAGACAGACAGACAGACAGACAGACAGACAGACAGATAGATAGATAGATAGATAGATAGATAGATAGATAGATAGATAGATAGATAGATAGATAGATAGATAGATAGATAGATAGATAGATAGATAGATAGATAGATAGATAGATAGATAGATAGATAGATAGATAGATAATTAGTCTAATTCATTCAGGCAGAGTTGTTGAACTGCCTGATTGTAGGAATAGGAAATATTTAAAAATGTCTAATTCTATTAAAAAAACCCAAAATATAATCTAATATAATATAATATGATATAAAAATATATAAAATAACAGAGGTGATAAAAACAGCAAAACATGAGGCTTTTGCTACAACTTCCATGAACTTTAGTGTCCATTTAAGCTGCATTCAGCCTCTACGAAATAGGCTTTACACCACAGACAGGCAGTGTACTGTATATACAGGAGGAAAGAAAGCAGTAAACAATACTGTGTACAATAGAAAGACAATGAAAAAGCTACTAAACAATAGTAACTTTTTTTTTCATTATTATTTCTCATGTTGTTTGTTGTATTGTGATGTCATCCATTTAAATCCATGTTAATGGTGGGATTGCATGTGAAGCTACAATATATTACTTTTTTTTTCTCTTAGTGAACAAAATAACAAATCATATTGTAACTCAAGTCTGAACTGAAAGAAAAATACACCTGCCTTCTCCAACCTCCTGCTCAGAGGCTGACAGCTCTACTGATCTCTGTTCAGATTCTGTTCAGTACAACTTGATGTCAATGTGACTCACTATGAGGGTGTGGAATAATGGCTTTGGTTTGTCACAGCATAGAGAAAGTATTTCAGTTTGGACTGAGAGCAGAAGCTACAGAAGGAAAGTGTACAAATATAATTTACTTCCTCTTGATGTCAACTTCTGTAGCTGTAAAGTGAAAATAAAATGTGTATAGTGCAGATGTTTATTATTAGTAGTATATTAATTTATTGTATTTTTTCTTTACATCTAATCCATCATGACGTTATTCTCAGTATTTCTTTGTGAAAATTAGATATTGTTCGTTTTATTATTTACAATTTACTACATGTTAATAAAAGGTAAATATGTCAAAACTAATATATGAAAACTGAAAAAAAAAGTGATTTGGGCAAAATATACCATTAAGTGAATGTAAAAAACAAAAACACAAGCAACTAAATCACCTGATATTTGTCAAACTATGGTTTTTACTGTTGAATGACTGCTGCAGAACATGACAGTGTTTCTATACTCACTATGGAGCCCCTCAACCTCCAAACATGTCATGTCTGATACGGCTGAAAACCTGCATTTTACCTGAATTATTTCATTGTATTAATATGCTTAGTGGCTCACAAGTCATTGAACGGGTATATGTGAGGGTCTATGAGGATTTAAATGTAAAGAAATAAAAGTGAAATGACTTGGAACCTCTACAGCAGTTAAGTATAATTTATTATTTTTCTTCTAGTAAGTTACAATCCCAACAAAAAACTCATCATTTTATTCCATTTTGTCACATAAATGAATGATACAGAAGGCTGTGGTGTGTGAAAACAGCTTGAGTACCAACTCATGAAGATATTATATGATATTTATAGGACAAAACATGCTATGGACGTCAGTGAATTGCAGAAACAGAGATGGGAATAAAAGTTTAGTGAAAGTGAACAGGTGGGTAGATGAATGGAACCTTTCTCTCCTGTCCATCCTTGTTCTCCAGACACCACCACATGCAAACCACATGGAGGAAATGTCTGCGGTGAAGCCATCTCCCCTCAGAAAAAAAAAAATAAAACCCAACAACAACTAAAAAACACATCCTATCCCATGTCATGTCACACTAGGTCAGGCTGCTGCTGTTGCTTAAGTTGCTTTTTTTTCCTACAGATTCATACCAGTGTTTATGTCGCTGTTTCATCGCTTATCGGAGGCAGAAGTAGAAGCTGGAGCTGGAGCTGTGTCTCCTCTCCGCCTGTGCTGCCTGTAATGACAGAGAGAAGAATGCTGCTGGTTTTATATAGGCCTCTAAAAATAACTCACCCCCTCTCTGCCATGTAGGGCCGGACTGACAACCTCCTGCAGCCAATCGCTTCTCTTCCTGCCTTTTAGCTCCGCCCACTCCCTCAGTCTCAGCGCCTCCTTAATTGGACGCGAGTGACATCATCAACCCTATTTACCTTATTAGGTCACGCATGAAATTGATTGGCAGGTGGCTCCTCCCTCTTTCCCTCCCACCTGCTCCCCCCCCACCCCCACCCCTTTTTCGCGCCGGTCGCCTGGATTGCAGCGGGGTCCAGTCTCGCTTGCTGCTGCCGGAGTACAGCAAACCTGGCAACCTGGCAGTTTGTGCTGGAGACCCGACGACTGGCAACTGGCAATGCGGAAATAGACCTGGCACCCCCCCCCCCACCCCGGACCTCCTCCCTTCTACTCCCGAAGCCTGGACTGTAGGAGAGAAGGCGTGACAGAGCGTGTAGAGGAGAGGGGATTGTATGGACAAAGATAAAATAAGCAACTCTTTCTTTCTTGCTCTTATCCTTTTTTTTAATTGAAGTGCTCAGGTGCGCTCTTCTGCACCAGCTGGGCTTGTTTTTTTTTTCCTTCTGATTTTTCAAACAAGTCTGTGGAAGAAGGAAAACAAGAAGAAAAACAGCAGAAGAAGAAGAAGAAGAAGAAGAAGAAGAAGTGCGCTTCTTTCGTTTGGATTCCGGACTTGTTTACTGACTTCTCCTTTTTTGTGCGTCAAGCATGGATGTGTTGGCGAATTACAGTATTTTCCAGGAACTCCAACTCGTTCATGACACTGGTTATTTCTCCGCGATGCCTTCCCTGGAGGAGAACTGGCAGCAGGTCAGAGATGATGCGTTTTTCCTCTTGTTTCTTTCTTTTTTTTTTGTTTTTTGTTTTTGAAGGGGGATCAAATATAAAGTGCGCGCAGGTTTATTTGTTTATTTGTATTTACGCGTGTGTTTTCTTAGTGTTTGTGCATCAGTGGAAACAGCGCTCCAGAGCTACAGCAGCAGTAGTGGTGTAGTTGCGTCTTTTTTTTCCCCCCCTTTCCTTCTTCGCTCACATGGCGCACGGCGAGGTCCGCTGACAGCAGAAAACACACATACACCTCACGGATGAGGAGGAGGAAGAGGAGGAGGGAGATGATGAGGGGAGTAGGATACAGATAGGAAGCTTTACGCGCTGGCTCTAGTGGATAAACATATATATATATATATATATATATATATATATATATATATATATATATATATATATATATATATATATATAGCTACCATATACCATATATATATACCATGCGTAAAAATCATGTGGAGCCTCCGTACATTTACGCACACGCTGCAGTTGCCTGGTGCTTTTAATCATTCATTTTCAGAGGCAGGAGCATGACAGAGGTGATCTGTGAAACCTGCTGGAATAATTTTATATTCAGCTAACCCTAAAGAGGATGACCTGCTGCGTAAAGCATGTTCCCAATTCTTTGGATTCAACTCCTTAATGTTTATTTTGCACTTGATATAAACTTCCATGCTCTGATAAAAAAAAAAACAAACACCATATTCTGCACTTTTGTCCCCAAAAAAGTTGTATTTTTGACTCTGTGTTATGGATGATCTCAAATTTTCATCTCGTAATTGAATAAATGTGTAAAGAAAATGTCCATTTTCTTATATAAAACTACACTCACTTAGTTGTATCACTTGGTAGTGGTGATGATTTTATTTTTATTTAGCTTTTTTTTTAAAAAATGCTGATGCATTGTGTATGTGTTGTGTCTAAATGAGTCTCATTTTAATTTTCAGTCTGAGCTCATGATGGAGATTTGCATCGTGAGGAGCGAAAATGCTGCCTTTGGAGTGACTGATTTGATCAATACACCAGTCTGCCACTTAGCCTGATGTGTTTCGGATTAAGACACACACACACACACACACACACACAGAAGATGGACGTGGGCCTAACAGCTAGTGACTTGTTCTTAAATAATATATCCACATCTGCCACTGTTTGTTTGCAGATAATCCCACTGAATTATTCATTATCACCAAGTATAGACTGTACAGTAGTGTGCATTAGAACACAGGCTGCATCATAATATTCATTTAATGCTTACAAATTAAAGCAATAATTAATAATAATAATTTTTAAAAAAGTTCATTTTAAGCAAAGATGTCCCTTTCCTTGTATTACAGAGTAGACATCTAACCTCTGAAACAGGCCTTAGATTTTCAGTGTTACATACTGTCCCATCCAGTTTCCTATTTTCGTTGACAACTTGAAGCTCTGGCTCTGGCACCACCTTTATGTACTTCATTCAACTCCTCTAGACTCTCCCTTTGGGCCCTTACTTTTGCCTAAATCTGTCAGTTGGTTTTGGATTAGATGGTTGCGTATGTATTTTCAGTGTTTAGACCATATGTTTTGTTTCTGCAGTCCCCACTGAAGACCCCCCCACCCACCCACACACACACACACACACACACACACACACTCCTGCCCCCCACTCCACTTCTCCTCTGCGACTGTCTTACTGACACCGATTCAAGCTGCCTCATCCTATTTTTAGTCCAAACAGCGCACAGATTCGTCCCCTGTAACCCATTTTTCCTGACTGTAATCATATTGTTAATAGAGAGGTTTCATACAGTTTCAGGTTTTGATGTCATGTCTCATTTTTCACAGAATGGCTTGAAAACCTTCCTAAATTGGGGCCTAGAGACAGGAATGCAGAGCTAGGGGGAAAAAAGTCACCCAGTTTACCATTATGGTTTAACCAATTTGTGCCTGCTATAAATATTCTGTAACAGTAAAAGGTTGATGTTTTTTTTTTTTTTTTTAAATGGCCTACTAAATTTTGCATGGAATAAAGTTAGCCTTTGGTTCATAACTTGCTTTTAAAATCAATATTATTCATTATTCTTCCTTTGATAGCAATTCCATTGATTTAATGTAGTGTAAAAGTAGTCAGCATAGTGACGAACCTTTGGAAGAATCACCATTTGACTAGTTTAATGGAAATTTTCAGCATTTACATGCAGTTTTACATGTTTGTATTGCATGCAATGTACCAAGTCCAAGGACAATAATCCAGTTCAAAACAAGAAAGATAGTAACTCATTTTCTTTCCAATAATAATTCAATAGTAAAGAAAGAATGCTCAACTGCTAAACATTGCACGCAGGTGTTTGGGGGAGGGGGGCACACAAAAAATGATGTTAATACATAATACATGATCAATCAATCAATCAAATTTTGTTTATATAGCACCTTTCAACGCAAAAAGCTGCACAAGTTTCTTTCCAAAATGAGATAAAAACAATAAAAAACAAGTAACATTTATAAAAACCAAGATAAAAATAAAGATAAAACATGATGGTTGATTGGTTGCATTTAAAAAAAGTTCTCAAATGAGTGTATGTTCTAAAATATCTGTGATAAATTGGCAGATAAATCAGCAGACATTGCATGTGTAAATAGACAGCTCTGCTAAAATATTAGAAATAATGAGTTTGATGTTAGGCCAGAGAGTTTACTTGTGATCAGGTTCTTCTGCCACCCGGTGGCCAGAGGTTAATGACTTATACACTAACTGATAATGAGGCTCACAATTTAGCAAGAACTAAGCTGATTTAATCATTTATTTATTAGTTAGTTAGTTAGTTTTTTTTTAAAAACTAAAACATGAGTCAATTCATGAATGTTTTAACATAGAAGATAAGTGACAGTAACAGTGAAAAAATAATGAAATATTATTAATTAATGTGACTTACTGTACATGTTTTTAACATGTTATGGATTTGTACTCATTATCATTCATTTCTGCATTCACTTGTTACAGTGTTTTAAGTTAAATCCTCTAAATCTGAGAAAAGAAAAAAGGGAGGCAGAGCTGCTGAAAGACCAGAGCAGCCTGGGAGAGAACACACCAACATGAGCCAATCTGATAACAGGAAGCCATCTAATTTGCATCGTATTTTCATTGGTCAGACAGAACATCCCTTCTAAACAACCTGCAGCTACAGACTAGAAAACACAGCATGACAACTGCACCTCTGCTCACTTTGTCAGTCTTAAATAGAATACACTTTGCCTATCTTTCTATCGTTTAATGCTTTTATTCCTAGATGCAGGGTGCTAGCTAAAAGCTTAAACAAGTCCCTTTATCTCATCTATATCATAATGTTTTCACATGTAGCTCCACCTATGATCTTTTTCTCAATTAAAACTCATTTTTCTGCTGGTGGAAATAAGTGTCTCCAGTGAATGGAAGAAGAAAACTGAGAGAAAAAAAAATATAAGATTGTGCTAAATTATCTGCGTTAATGTGGATGCAGTGTTAGAGAGCTTGGAAAGACACAAACACACCCACATTTTTTCCCCCACTTTTTGTTCCTTCTGTCTTCCTCTATCCCCTCATTCACTCCATCACACACACACACACACACACACACACACACACACACACACAGTGGGCTGGCATGCACTAATGGAAAGCTATGGTCTGGCAGAACTCATCCTGCCACTTTCGACAGTAATTGGCCGTTTGCTGTCAGACGGACAGAGAAAAGACACACACATGCACAACACACACACACACACACATGCACAACACACACACACACACACACACACAAACAAACAAGCAGATTTGTGCATGTCATTTATCTTCTGTCTGCCCCTGCATCGTGTTCCTGCTCTTTGTTTCCTCGTACAGGGTTCTTTATCAGCTGCTTTGCATCATGGTCAAACATGTGGAAAACACACACTCACACACTCACACACTCACACTCTCTTTCCTGTCTATCATCCTTGTTGTGAGCTCATGTTCTGCGTATAATTGCTGTGTCTTTGTACGTTTGGATTCTGACCGGCTTTGGGGATTTATAAGCGAATGTGGAGTGTCCGAGGATAAAATGATAAACCTAAGCTTAATCCATTTATTTCAAAGCAGAACCAGTGTGAGCGGGAGCAAAAAGGTTGTAGCGAGCGTGTATTTGTCTATTAATAGGTCGATGCAGGTAGTCCTCCTGGTCCAGAAGACTAACAGTGCTTCCAGACACACTCTCACAGTCTCTTTCTCATCTTAGTTTACATGCTCTGTGTGTCTGTGGTCCTTTTTTCGGGCTGATTGATTTATTTGCCTTGGTGTTACAGCACTGTGCTCGACCGACCAGCAAACAGTGTTACTGATATACAATGTCTCCATTAGGCCTGGCAAAGCCTGCAGCCAACCCTGCATCTGCATTTTACTCAAATGTATTTTGTCACCCAGTGCAATTTGTGACTTCCATAGCTCATGAATATTCAACATGCCCCTGCTCTACAGTCGTCGCAGTGTTAATGCCAAAACAGGAGAAAAATAGGCTTGTGCATATTAAAGGTTGGATGTATGTGGGGTTTTTTTTCACACCTGGTCCGTCTACTTTCGGTTTTATATTCCAACTCTGGCAGCAGACGATACAACTTTGCATGATATACTGAGGTCCTGTTCTCATCATCTCCTGGTACTTGGCATTGATTTGTTTTCGGGCAGGAATGTTGTTCATTCAGCACATTTTTTTTTTTTTTTTTTTTTACATTGTAGACATTCTTTATCGCAATAGCCTTGCATAGTTTACTGAAAGTGGCCTGAAAGTCTGAACTATCCAGAAAGTATTATCACATTGAAAATGACCTTCTAGACTCTTCTAGTTGGACCAGTTTTAGGGTCTTATGTGTGGTCTGCAAGGGCTTTAGCACCCGCCAGTTTGGTTTGGATCAAACACAGAAGTCTGGGCCAAATGGGGTGGGTGTCAAACTGTCCTGAGGTTCACCTGCTAATGGGAGGTTTGGGTTGGACTCAATAGTTGCTTTTCCATTGAAAATAATGGGTCAAATTTGACCAATATTTACTAAATGGCATGGTGGCTGAGCGGTTAGCGCTCCTACTTCACAGCAAGAAGACCCGGGTTTGATTCCTGGACTGTGTAGGTCTTTCTGTGTGGAGTTTACATGTGTCTGGATGGGTTTCCTCCATCACCCAAAAACATGTTTTTAAGGTAAAATCCTCCAATCAGGTGATTCTGACCATGAGCCTGACTCCACATCTTATCTTATCTTATCTTATCTTATCTTATCTTATCTTATCTTATCTTATCTTATCTTATCTTATCTTATCTTATCTTATCTTATCTTATCTTATCTTATCTTATCTTATCTTATCTTATCTTATCTTATCTTATCTTATCTTATCTTATCTTATCTTATCTTATCTTATCGTTTGTTTATTATCACAAGAAGTTATTCCATAAACATTTAATATAAAATGCTCATTACTACTACTTTTACCCTGTATTAAATTAAAAACTGATTGGGTTTCCTCGTGCGTCTACACATACCATGTCATGTTTGTTTAAAACTCTTCTTTTTTGTTTGTTGTAACATCTGTGTTTGTTGTGTTCATGTGTCTCTAGTTGTGCAAAAAGGTCTTTCCATTGCAGTTTTGTGTGATATACCAAAACTACCTATTGTATGTGCAAAAATATGAGTTTTGAATTCTATTTTGTGTGTACAAGTTCGATTTACAAAATTTGAGGGTCAATGGAAAAGCAACAGTTGTCACACTGGGAGCGGAGCAGGTTTTTGATATTATCTAAAGCTGTGTTTACATTAGTATCATTTCAACCTGATTCTACCTGCTCTGGGGCATTTCCACCATGGTACCCAGTTCTACTCTGCTGAGGTTTAAGAATGTAACATGTCAGTAGCGTAAACACTAATTGGTGGAGTTGTACACAGTAAATTTTGCAGTGTTAAATCAACACTTAGAGAGTTTATTTAACTTCGTCTAGAGTGTATTTGGTCCCATTGTCTCCAAATTAACACTTCAAAATCTACAGTGTATCAATGTGTTATCAACGTGTGACCCGCCATTAAAATAAATAAATAAATAAATAAATTCAGTTACAGTAAAAAAAAAAAAGTTCAATTCAGTCCCCAATGCAATGATGTCATTCCACAAAACTAAACTTACATTTTTTTTTAATTAATTTATTTTTTAATGTTTGTATGTATATGAATGTGTATTGTTTTTGTATCATTGATGTTTGCATTGTGATTCGCTTGTGGGCCTTGAGCCTGTCTTTGATGGCTGAAGAAAAAAATAAAATAAGACAGTGCAAGGTTGACGGCACCTGGTGATGACGTCCATGTACGATAGTATCTGTATGGAAAAGCTCTTAAGGAATAGTGTCTGGTATCTGAGTAGAGTCGAGTAGGGTCATGTAGTGGAAATGCACATTAACAGTGTTTGTGAGTGTCACAGTAGCAGGTGTTGTACAGTGGACATCTGTAGAAGAAGTGATGTTGTGAATTTTATGGAAAAAAACCCTAAACATCTCAGTTGTTTACATAGAAATCGAGGCACAGACAGTTAACATGCATATATGTAACTGAGAAATGGAGCTAGCTATCAAACAAGCAGCTGCAACAGATGATATTAAAACATGTGAGGCTGACACTCTGAGCCTTTAACCATCTGCTGCAGTATCCTCCATATATCACTCCAGAAAAAAAGTTTCCTAACAAGACTGAATAAATCCAAAATCCTAAAAAGTCATGATTATCCAAAAGCATTTTTTCCTCCGTTAAACCCACTGACTTGTTTTAGGCCAAAACAAGAAACTAAACTGTAAATTTGTGTTGTTATAGAATAGACATATTTAATTGATCCTACGATTGGGAAATTATGGAGTACTTCCTTTACTGTACTTAAGTAGATCTTTTTTTAGGTATCTGTACTTTACTTGAGTATTTATTTTTCTGGCTACTTTTGACTTTTACTTCCATTTTTATATCAATATTTGTACTTTATATTCTTTACTTTCTCAGAATAGACTGATTACTTTTTTTAAACTAGACAAATGTGACAGTATGAGAAATAAGTCATAAATCAGAAAAACAGAAATTGTGACTTACTATATCATAATTTGGCCTTTTTTTAATCTAATAATTAGCATTTCTTATATAATTATGACTTTAATTTCATAATTTTGACTTTTAATCTCATAATTCTGAGTTTTTCATTTCATAATTTTGACTTTTCATCACACAATTTAGATTTTTTTTTAATCTCATTATTATGCACTTTTTTCTATTTATGACTTTTGACTTTTTCCTACATTTCCTGTCCATACTCACGAAACTGAGTACAATGACCTAATAAAACACATCATCTACACAATAACTCATTTTAAATGCTTTATTTTTCGATGTTTTTTATATTTTTCAGTTTTTTCCTGGTTAAATTCTTGCTTATTTCATCCATAGCAATTTTTTAATGCAGTTTTAGTTTTTACTTTATTATATTTGAGAAGTTGTACTTTTTACTTTTACTTAAGTAAAGGAGTTGAATAAGTACTTCTACTTTTACCAGAGTATTTTTTCACACTAGTAGCTGTACTTCTACTTAAGTACAGAATGTGAGTACTTTGAACACCTCTGGGCAGAACATTATCCTTTTATTTAAACATTAAATCAATACTATTAAGGTAATTTTGAAGTGAAACTGACAAAAAAATATGTTTTGTACCATGAAAAGAGTCTGATCATCAAACATTACATTTAATAAACAAAATTTTTATGGACTGAAAGTAATTCGTTAAATTTAGGGAAAAATCCCAAAGCTGTGTTTGATACAGAAAATACATTTGATAAATATGTTTGGTTTACTTAACCAAATCATATATATTTTATAATCTTAAAGGAGTCAGGATGTAAATTCTGTTATTTCCTGATAAAATCATGGATTTTTAAAAGCTACCATCCAAACACCAGGAAAAAAAACGGTGGATCTGATACTGACAAAGTGCTTTATTGCAACAAAATCAAGGCTCTTTGATTGCATTTGTAGCAAACACAATGTGGATACATTACCTTTATAACCAACCGTAATTGGATTTGCAGTTTGGTTATATAGGACTGTTGTTTTGGTGAGTCTTCGATGCTTGGACAAACACAGCTGCTCATGTAGTAATACCTTAAAGTTCAAATTCAGGTAAAAAAATCCCTAAAGCCTTTTCTATTTTTCTGGTTGGTCCTCACATTTGTTTAATTCCAGAAAGAAAACCTTTTATGCACCAAAATGCCAAAAGGTTCTCTTTAGTCTTTGTGGAACTAACTGTGATACTATTACCATCAAGTTGTTCAGTCACTGAAAATAAGTAATTTAAATGACATTATATCATCTCCAACAGGATAATATCCAATCGTGCTCAGACTTGTACTGGTCAAGCTCTGTACATTTAGGTATATTAGTCTATTTAGTGTGTTTTGTGGTGCTTCTTCTCTTCTTCTATTTCCTCTTCCCTTTATTCTCTTGTGTAACCTGTTAAAATATGGACCATTTTCTGTTTCTGACGGTCTCCTCTTCTCTCTATGGTTTGAGGCAGGCACAGGGAAGTTTGACAAGATAATGAATTGCTATGCATGCTGCAGTTTTTCACATTTCACAGCCCACTAACTCTGTATGGAAGGACGGATGGAGGGATGTGTGTGCAAGGATGAGTGGGGGAAGTGATAAAAGAGAAAAAAATAACACACCAGTAGAACTCAGAAATGAGGTAAGATGGACAGATGCAGGTGAAAATGAGTCAGAAAAGAGGAGGTTTTTTTTTTTTTATCTTTCTTCCTCTACCTTCCTTTTCTTCACCATTTGTCCTGTCTAACCATTGACACACACACACACACACACACACACACACACACACACAGTGTTACATAATTGTAGCGCACAGCTGCTTCCTTATGGTCACAGCAGACAAAACAGAGGAAGTGGAAAACAAAGGAATGGAGAAAAAAAAAAAGAGGAAAGACAATAAAAGCAAGAGACACACAAAAAAAAACAGCTGATTATATAAGATGTTGTCATATAATGTACCTTAAACAGCTACAAAACCTATATAATAATCGTTACCATGCAACAGCATTTACAATCCAAGTACAGTGTTACTTTCATTAAGGACATGTTATAATACTGTTATAATAATACTAGCTGCTGACCTTGTAATAAAAAAACATTTTAAATGTTAAATGTATTGTGTAATAACAGTAAATAAAAGGTTAAATCAGTTATCACAATAATTAACTATTAATAGTTAATTATTGAACAGTTAGTTGGTAATAAACATTTAATTATAGTAAATAGTAAATTGCTGCTAAATGGATGTTTTGCTATTAATATATGTACAGTTCATGGTTTATTTTTGTTTGTATTCATTTAACAAGGAGAAAAGATCCAATTGAGATTAAGAACCTCTTTTCTAAAGGAGTCCTGGACAAGAGGTAGCATAAAATACAGCACACAGTGACAACATACAGTTAAAACATACAATAATTTACAATAATTATTAATAATGCACAGCTAACTGTTAATAAAATATAATTAATGTAATATGCACAATAGTTAACTCATAATTCAGGCATGCAATATGTGCAGTAGTTTGAGTAAATACATAGTTAGCTGTTAATAAAATAGCAAAACATGCATTAACAATAATAATTGGAGTTACATACATGAATGCATGTAAACAATCCATCATAATCATAATATAGTAAATATCATATTTTAATTTTTTAATTTTTCATAAAGCACCGCACAGTCTCTTTGAGCTAATAATGTGTTTTAAACTAATAATAGATGTGTGTATTGTATGATAACATAGTCTAATTAAGATAATATTATAATAGTCTTATAAAGGTTCAATAATTAAACCTTATTACAGGCACCTCAACAAAGGAAACATGATTGTGTATTTATAAAAAAATGAAAGGAGGTTATAGAAGTACCACAGTGAGACTTCAAATCAAAACCACTGAAGCTCTATACGAATTAAAACAGAAGCTTTCAGTCTCAACCATGCATTTCTTACAGTGTGTGAATTGATGCCAATACCCTCCCCACTCTAATCAGCACATTGATTCATTTTCTGCTTTATTGTCCCCCCCAAACAAACACAGTTATTGTCTTTGCCTCATTATTTGAAATCACTGGAGTTAAACACATGCACACGCACAGTCACACACTTGCAAACCCATAATTCAGTAAGTGAATAAGGCATTCAGTCTTCGATGGCAGAGATTAGATAAGAAAGTGAGCAGTCAGACGGCAGCGGCAGGAAAGCAGAACAAATGAACTGCACTCATGATGGAGAGAGCTTACAGTGTGAAAGCCATAGCCCTGATCTTTCAAGATGAGTGGTTTTCTATGGAGGGCAACTCTCCAGCACTATTCACCAAGGAGCCAGATTACCACAGTTTACAAGGAGATTTAGCCATTCATCTCTTCATGCTTGAAGCGCACTACGGATATCAGCTATTATAATGGGAATCACCCCATTGCATATATATTGATTTCTTCCTCTATTTATTAAAGGGGAAGTGTGATGTTTGAGGGAACGCTTTCGGTGTTGCTGTTGAACCTCTGTCACATGGGGAGATGGGATGGAAAGTAATTCCTCTCAATGTACAGGACGAAAAGGGTGACATGAAACAGAGACACTTCAGTAACATCTCATGTATACAGGGGGCGTCACAGTCATTTAACATGTGAATCTATCGTCGGGAAAATTAACCAACAATTATTCATTAATGGTAATTTTTTTATATTACAAAAAAAAGTAATATATGGCTGAAAATAATAACAAAAATGAAAAAAGACAGAAATACAATAAGAATGAAAACCTGCCCCTCCTTACCCTTACTTAAAACATCCAAAAATGCTACTTCTATTGTCATTAAAATAGCTGAGGGTATATGTCACAAAGCAAGACATAGTTTAGTTAACTTAGTTTAACAACAGAAACATTGTCATTACTTACTGGTTGATGATTGTTTGCTAACACCGCAAAGAAGAGCTGTTTACATTTGGCCCAGGAACTAAGTTGCGCTTCATTTCCTTATGCTGGTGTACCGCCAGGGCAGGTAAACATTTTAAACCATAGATATTGTAATGACCCCGCAAGTTTGTTTGGTGTGATTACAGCCGACAGTAACTATTTATCCTGCAATAAGATGGTGGATACGTTTCTTGGATCCAGTGGAACAATACAATATATAACCTCAGGAAAAAGTAATGTGTGAAAACATCTGTGGGGGTATCGCAACACCCACATCCCCTACAGCTGTGACGCTCATGTATGTATATAATGTAGGTCTGAATACGACAGAGTCTAGCCTGTAACACGACGCTGATGATGATGACAGGCACAGTTAGTGTTTTATGACAGGGTTAGGATGGTTGTCTATAATTCTGACTAAAGAATAGTGTTCCATCCACCAGGGGAACTAGGGGGCAACACAAAAGTGCTCCTTTCCTGCTTCCATCTTCCACACAATAACAATTTACATAACTAAAGTTCCAATATTTATTTTAACAAAAAAGTGTTAACCAAAACAACAAACTAAAAATGACTTGAACAGAAAATTCTTACCTCGATAAAAACAAACAAACATGTGCTGTGTTCCAATATTCATACTGTCATGAGTACACTCACACACAGTACACTTTCTGTACTTACTAAGTGTACATTTTTCATCGGGTAAGTACTGTTCCATTTCTAATACCAGATCTGATTCTGCCTGCAACACTATAAGCATAAGTCGCTCCATCCGACATGTTATTATCATCTGAATATATTTTTTCTCACTTGAACCTTAAATATCAGAACTTTCATTTCGCTAAAATCCATACATACTACTTTTTTTCATAATCTGGACAGACATGGATGCAAACTGCAACTCAACCTGATTTTGATATGAAGCAGAACCTTTTTCTATAGTATGGTTAATTTACTTCCTGTAGGGTTTAGGATGTAGATGTTTCATTGTTGTGGACATTTTAACCCTTTAAAACAGAAGTAAGTCCTTGCACATGCATTGATAAAACCACTGTTAACTAAAGCCAAGGTGATGATAACAAAATGAACGTTGCAGGAAGTGGAAACCACTGAACATGACATTCAGTGTCTGTAAACCCAGTATATGAACAGTGGGAACTTCTCCACTAACTGCATAAAAATGGTCAATATGTGCTTCATATTTTACCACAAATAGTAAGAGATTTGGACTGACGTTTGTTGTTTTATAAAAGTAGACATTCAATATTCATTCATATATATATATATATATATATATATATATATATATATATATATATATATATATATATATATATATATATATATATATATATATATATATATATATATATATATATATATATATATATATATATACATATATATAAAACAACATTTGTAGGACGGTGCTGCATAGCTTTTTCTGTAGCAGGACACATCGTCAGTTGTGTGCCTCAGCATCATCAGATGTTTCAGCCAATTAATACAATGATTGATTGATTGATTTTTCTGACATTTAACTACTCCCTGCATTTTAAAACAAACATCTGGTCCTTCATTTTTAATACAGGTCTGTCACTTTAGTTTAACTTTAATTACTAATTATATACACAAAATTACACAAGAAATAAAGTAAAATGCACTAAACATACAATAAAAGGCACTAAAAACACACTAAATTGCACTAAAAATCTATAGAATTTGCTAAAAATAGAATAAAATGCACTAAACACAAACCAAAATGCATGAAAAAATACATTAAACTGCACAAAAAAACACAAAAATGCACTAAAAGATTGAAGATTCATTGAATATAACGCTAGTTTTTGTACCATTTGTAGGACGGGTGCGGCATAGCTTTTTTCCGCAGCAGGACACATCGTCAGTTGTGTGCCTCAGTGTATATATTCTTTCTATAAATGCCTTTTGCACTTGAAATCACCACTTTTTGTCAGAATTTTCTACTTGGTTAAAAGTAAACATGTCTTCAAAATACTAAGAACATCATCTGAAGAGACCACCTACACAGACGTTGGATGGGAAATGTACTAGAGCGTCTAAATGACTGACAGCACCACAACATCAATCCTTTTTTTTTTTTTTTTTTTTTTTTTTAGGATTACAGCAAACTGAGGTCTGCATGTGGTAGTGTGTGGTTCTTCCTGTTGGCAGTGTTTGACGAAATATATCAAACCTCTAAATCTGTCAAGAAAAAGTTTGAAATACATGTCAAATATGTAGAAACAGTGCGTTTGTTTTCTGTGTGTGTGTGTGTGTGTGTGTGTGTGTGTGTGCTTTCTTTCCCTGTTTTCCTGTATTAAGAGAAATCGTCCTGCTGTTCACACACTCAACTTGCTGACACACACACACACACACAGGTGTGTTGTGATGTGTCTTTGTGTCTCAACATCCTGCTGAGCCAGTGTTTGCACACCGATTGGCTCAGGGATAAAGCCTTGTGACCTGGCCTGCATCCAAACCTCTCGGTCTCTGCTCACCCGGCTCTTTCTGCACCCACCCTTATTTTCCCGACTACTCTTCAGTCTACTTCAGAGGTGGTAAAAGTACTCACATTCTGTACATAAGTAGAAAAAATACTCTGGTAAAAGTAGAACTCCTTTACTGAAGTAAAAGTTTAAAAAAAAAAAAAAGTACAAATTGTCAATTATAATGAAGTACAAAAGTAAAATAAAAGTATTTTTATTTTTTTGAATGCCAATAATACTTATTTAACCAGGAAAAAGTTTCAAAAGTATCCAAAATAAACCCTTTAAAAGTAAGTTACTGTGTAGATATTATATTTGATCAGGTCACATTTACTCAGTTTTGAGGGTATGGACGGGACATTTAGGAAAAATGAATAAAAAAGAAGTCACATTTGAGATAAAAAGTCATCATGAGATTTAATATATAAATATATATATATATATATATATTGGATATATATGGATATTGGATTGGATTTGTGGATTTGTGCATTTTATATTCAACATGTATTTGTCTCTGTGTAAACCAGTGGAATAAACACAAAAAATCTAAAAAAAAAATGTATTATAATAATAATCACTGAAAGTAACATCAGTAGTAGAAAATACAAATGTCACAGTGTACCAGTAGAGTTACTGCTGCTCTTTTTTATATTATCTTCTTGTTACACTTTACTGCCCATCGCTCTGTTTACTGTGATTAGTTAGTACTGTGTGCAATTTTTCCAAATGTCTTTAATATCTGCACGTCTGGACAGAAAACACACTCACTCTGTGTTGCAGTTTATTGGTCCAGTCAGCAGGACACTAACACCTACTGTTGTATGGATGTGAGTGTTTGGGAAGTGACATCATCCATAGTGTGTAGAGGATGTTGACAGTAGCACAGGAAGTGTGTTTGAGTGAGGTTTCCACAGTGGACATTTGGCAGCCTATCATCCAGGAAACACACACACACACACACACACACACACACACACACACACACACACACGCACACACACACACACACACACAACATAAAAATTAATGAATAAAGGCAATAACAAGAATTTTAAACAATTAATAAAAATAAATAAAATTATTGTAAAAATGTAAAATTGTATTAAATAAAAACACACCTACATATGTATTCTGTATTTTTTCACTGTTTTGTAGTAAGTTAGACCCATATTTTTGTGTGATCATTAGTGCTCTTTGTAGATGGCATCTTAATGTAACTTTTGGTCACATTAGATGACAATTAGTTCTAAAACATAATACAGTTTTATTTGTGTATTTACCAGTGATGTGCGGGCTGACTCGAAGTAAGTGGGTGCCCGCAGTCACCCGCAGGTGCGGATCATTGAAAAATTATTTTAATGATATTCAGGTTGCGATTGGTCAGGTCGTTTGTCATTTGAGATAAATATTAAAATAACCTGGTGAATACACTTTATTAACTGAATTTCCATGAAAAAGTAAGATTTGGGACACATTCACTGAGATTTTTAAAGATCGGCTCCTAGTGTTTTCTTTTCTATGGAAACTGGGTTCAAATAGTTCTTTGGGTGTTACATGTTGTCCACCCCTGGTTTACATGCTGTGTGCAAGCAATAATATCGTTTTGGGTTTTTTGTTATTTTTTCTTTGTTTTTTTTTCTTTTTCTTCCTTTTTGTCTGCATTTGTTCTCATTGTTTAACACCACAGAGATATCGGTTTTAACACAGAAATAAATACAGGTATGTGAGGAAGGTCATGTGATGTTCATAAAGACCAATAGTCCAGAAGTGGGTCGGGTCCATCCTTTTCAAGGGTTAGTTAAAAAAAGCGCGCATCATTGGTATTAACTCATTGGCCAAGTATACACTTCAGCAGCAGCTATGTATTGGACAGCCTCTGCATAATCATGTCTGCACATGCTCCTTATCTTATGATCAGTGGTGTAGAAAAGCCTTATGACAGCAATGGCTGGAGTTAATCGACTGCCATTATGAGGCTGTTTAGCACAACCCCACCTCAAAGGTCTTTCGGTCAGCCATGTTTACCCCATTGTTCTTATCAGATTAGCAAGGTAATTATTTTTTTTTTGTGTGTGTGTGTGTCTTGTGATACTGCTGGGAAAATGTCAGGCGTTTATTGTCATATACAGAGCAATGAAAACCTTACATTGTCAGTTCCATTCACATGAGTAAAGTCAACAATTAAACTAAAACTATAGTGAAATAAAGACAGTAAAACAGTTTAAAACAAAACTAAATTAACCCTTTGATGTCTGAAATATGACCTTAGTCATGTTTTTTTTTTCCTCTTTAGGCCCGAACAAAACAATGTGATTTAAATCTTTTTAATGAACCTATTATTTTATGGAGTAACAAAAATGTCCACTACCAACTGTCCACATGTCGAAGTGTGTGAATGGGTGAATGTGAGGCTAATGTAAAGCACTTTGAGCACCATGAAAGTGGAAAAGAACTATATTAGTGCAGAACATTTACCATTCCACTCAGCTGGACAACATGTGTTTAAGCTTTGAAGGAAATAAACATGTATTTAAAACGCAATATCAAAACATTATGAAATGAAACATTTTAACGCAGTTTTTGTTTAAGAAGAGACTGTTAACTATAGTCTAATAATAATAATAATAATAATAATTGATTTACAGGTAAATATGTTAATACAGATCAGGTACTGACTGATATGGAACTAAAACAACTAAACCCATGAATATACAAGAGAACAACTGTAGAATAACTGTCCACTGTTACTGTAGTGCCCAGTGTGCATCAAAGGGTTAAGGAAATAAATAGGCAAAAATAAAATAAAAAGTAACTAAGTGTATTCAGGTGCAAAAAAAAAAAAAAAGATGACTGTTGTGCAAATATGGAAGGATATGTACACATGTGAGCTGTTGTCATTCTGTGGTTCAGTACCTGTGGATAAAAGCGTTCCTTACTCTGGTCGTCTTTGCTTTCATGCTCCTGTAGCATCTGTCAGACAGCAGGAGTGTGAACAGTGTGTGCTGTGGGTGGGGTGTGGTCCTTGATAATGTTGTGATTCACACAACTTCAAAGTAAAGTGTCTGACACTTTGTATTATCAATAACATTAACAATTACATTTTCATTATACCGTAAATCCACTATCTATCTATCTATCTATCTATCTATCTATCTATCTATCTATCTATCTATCTATCTATCTATCTATCTATCTATCTATCTATCTATCTATCTATCTATCTATCTATCTATCTATCTATCTATCTATCTATCTATCTATCTAGCACATTTAAAAAGATCTACAGGGGAAACCAAAGTGCTGTCCACAAAAAATGAGGAAAATAAGTAAAAAAAACCCACAATAACAAAACACAGGTTTATATCAGCTCAGTGTTTGCAGATGCCAAACGAGATGTTTACAAGTTACTGTAAAAGCTAAAGAGAAACAATTCAGTCAGAGACAGCAGACCTCCGCCAAGGCTTGATATGGCGTCATATGACGTCAAAACGTGACGTGATGGAGCCATAGGTGTTGACCCATCTGATGTCTGAAGATGAGACGATGTGAATGAAAAAAACAAACCTTGACCTTTGACCTTCATTGTTCAAAATCTAATGGGTCTATCATTCCTGAAGGTTTCATCAAAATCCGTTCAGAACTTTTTGCGTAATCCTTGCCGACAGATGGACCTGAATTTAATACCTCCTTAGCGGAGGTAATAATGCATTTTAACTGCAATTTAAAAACTGGTAGAGAAGAAGCCTGTCTTACACCCAGTGGTAACTTATTCCAATGTCTTGAAGCAATAGTTGTGAACGCTGTGTCACCTCTAGAACCACCAGAACCAACTGGTCAGCTGATCTGAGGGATGGCGTTGGGTGGTGAGAGTGAAGCAGATAAATATGGCGGCGTGAGGTTATTTAAACATTTAAAAACAAACAATAAAAACTTAAAATGGGTTCTATAATGCACAGGGACACGAGGACAGGACTAATGTGCTCATGTCTACGGGTCTGAGTAAACAAGCGAGCGGCAGAGTTCTGTACGAGCCGCAAGCGAAAAACAACACTCTGATCAACGCCTGCAGAGCTTTACAGTAATCCAAATGGGTTGTAATAAAAGCATGAATAAAAATTTCTAAGTTAAATCTAGTTAAAATTGGCTTCACCGTAACATCATAAAAGAGCAACAGGCTCATATGTTTATCCAAGATGGCGTCCGCCGCGGCAGACGTCTTTCCTACGCATCATGCTGCTACATAGTTGTAAGTTGTAATTTTTTATCTATTTATTTATTGTACTCCGCACTTTAAATTGTAGATTGTAGATAGATAGTGTAGCATTTTCTTGCAGTATTTCTTAACCACACGTTCTGTTGCTGCTTTTCTCACGTTGACAGGAAGTGTGCAGACTAAGAATTTCGCTGCTTAGCATCGAGCCTGTGTTTTTTTTTTTTTTTTTTTTACTGTGTATGTGACAATAAAGCGATTAAATCTTGAATATGTATTTACACTGACTTTTTTTAATTGATAGGAGGAAGGTGTGTGGTATTTTTAATGATGTCACTTCGTACAAATTTAAAAACATATAAAAAATAGTGACATCTGGTGGTGATGTTGTAGATTACAGCCAATTAAATTCTTCGCCTAACCTCACCTACTGTACAGGGGGTGTAAAAATGATTACCATTAAAAAAAAATGACTTTTTCTTCTTCTGAACAATGGTCTAAACCCAGATAGAGTGGAGGACATAATCCACCTTAACACTGAATGTCAACCATTATAAAAAAAGTTCAAATGAAGTCTTTTCATAAATGAGGGGTCAACAGAGTTTGAATTTTAAAAGGTCTGTATTATAATAATAGTTTGGAGTAGAAAAAAAAGCTATTATGAACCATTCTCCTATTTCCACCCACTTTTTTTTTTTTACATTATACACCCTGAAATTAATTTAAAATACTATTTCAGCTTATGAGGATTGTTGTTGAACTGTGTCAAAGTAATAAATACCAACAGTTTAGGGGGTTAATATGAACTCTTGGCTACAATCATTGGTAAATTAGCCAGTTAGTAACACCAATAGATATAATTTTCTTATTATTTTTGTTTGCTTCCTTGAATTTTTATTTCAGTTCAGTGAAGTTGGTGGTAGTTAAGAAGCTTGTACAATTCTGTATTCAAAGTAAATAAAAAAAATATACAGTGCTGAAGTCTGGAATTAGACGTTTACTTCTATAGAAGAGACAAATCTACATCCACAAAGTAAAGAAAATGTGATTGTAATTTTCATTTGATTATGATATCCTAATAGTTCCACTTCTACAATTGGATCCCTGTATACCAGGGGTGTCAAACTCATTTTTCTTCAGGGTCCACATTCAACACAATATGATCTAAACTGGTCAAATAATATAAATAATAGGATAATAACTTATAAATGATGTGAACTCCTAAATTTAATTGAATTCCACAATGAAAATGTTTTCATCCATGAACTGTACTCGAACATAAAATGAATAAATATGAAAATTCTTAAGAAAAACAAGTACGACTTAAACAATATCACACCCTATTTTATCATTTATACATGTGCAACACAACTTACAGATCACAGTGCACACTACAAATACACACATTAAATGATTAAAGGACAAGCAGAATATTGATAAAATTCCCCGTATTTCTTTTAAAACATTTTCACATTTTTTTGTCATAAATGTATTATTATTATTTTTTTTTTTTTTTTTTTTACACTAAAACAAAGTGAAAAAATTGCTTTTTATATTATTTATAGGTTATTATGATAGTATTTTACTGGCCTGATCCACTTTAAATTGAATTGACATAAAATGAAATAAACATATTTTCAGTGTCACAAATCCATCCCAGTGGCCCAGACTGGATCCTTTGGCGGACCGTTTTTGGCCCCCCTGGCCGCATGTTTGACACCCCTGCCTGTATACCTTTGACATGTAAACATATAGGCCAGTTTGTTAAAGGCTGAACATGATTTATTAGCTGCATAAACTTTATGATGCATTGTTAATTGAGGTGATCGTGTAATGAAGTGATTGAACAACATTATCAGTGGAGCCTCTTAAACAGTTGAATAATGGCATAGTTGTTCTCTGAGGCATACAGAGGTCACAATGACTGAGTGAGTGTGAAAACAGGACCCGCTGAGGACTTTCATTAGACGTGTCACATTGTTTCAGTGCATTTGAGCATAATATACTGTGTAGGTGTGTCTGCCACGAGACTGAGTAATAGTGAGGACGAAGTGTGCCAGCGTTCCAGTACGTCTTTATGCATGCATGATTGGTATCTGTGCGAGTGTGTGTGTGTGCGGAGTGGGACATGGTAAATGGGTCAGATGCAGCCGAGTAGCATGACCTTGGGAATTTGTCCTGTTTTTCTTCATGAGATTGACGTCGCGTTTGTGTTTCATTGTCTCAGAGAGAGAGAGAGAGAGAGAAAACTGTACATAAGTTGACTCTAGCATGCGCTCAGACCATCCGTATCATTTGATTTAAATTCATAAATGTCTAAAAATAAGTAAAAGAAAGTAAATCAGGAATGGGAAATGAAAAATCTGGGATGTATCATTAGTGTTATTCATTACAATCATGTATTTTTGAATAACTTGCTCTAACAGCTGATGAATCTGACACACGTGAACGAGGAAAATCATCTGTCAGAAAAAAAATAATAAGGGTTACTATGACAACCAGCACCTGTGAGCTGTCAAGTGGAGTTTGTAACTATATTTAACCAGGTAGCTGTTTATCTAGTTTTGGTTAATGTTGATCACATGGGCCACATTTAGTATTTAGAGCAGAGGTGTCAAAGTTCACCATATGATCTCAAAATGGGTCGGATCAGTCAAATAATAACAGTTACATTATGGTATAACGTTTCCTTAAAAATCTGAATAACATAAAAAAAACTTGAAATATCTTAAATAAAAGGAGTGCAATTTTAACAATATTTTGCCTCAGTTTGCCTCATTTGCAAATAACATTACAAGTATAAAGACATAACACATTTAGTAATAGATTGAATATTGGTAAAATTACATTTAAATCTCCTAAGACATTTCAGGTTGTTGACATTTTTGTAAGAACATAGTTTGTCAATATAAAGATTTTCATGTAATTTTCCCTTTTTACACTAAAACAAAAATAAAATCTACAGTTTTCATTATGTATAGATTATTATCATCATATTTTACTGATCTGATCAATTTGAGATGGAACCTGAAATAAAATGATTTTTGTTTATTATTAATATATTCAGTGTAATTTATCCCACGGGCCAGATTGGGCCCTTTTTGGCGGGCCGCATTTGGCCCCCGGGCCTTATGTTTGACACGTCTGATGTTTGACACGTCTGATTTAGAGGTATGTTTTTGTGTGGAAGGAGTATTTTTGTATGTTTAAGTAATGACTGTAGTACTGTACTCCTGTACTTCTGTGGAATTCTGGCTGCATTCATAACATTGGACCAACACAAGGAGATAACTGGTACCAGACCTGACAGTTATGGGACGGGTTGATGTTTGGTCCAGATCATCATTCTTTAGATCTTTACTTTCAAATCAGGACTGTTATTTTTTTTTTTTTTTTTTTTTTTTTTTTACTATATCGCTTAAAATCCCTTTCCTACCCTGATTGCAACCAATAAATTAAATACTTTGACACAAAAATAAGACATTTTCCTCACCTGTGGAATGGACAGGCCTGAAAAAAACACCATCCAATTATTTTTATCAGTCTATTGATTTGATTTGATTTGATTTGAATGATTTATTTTGAACATGTGCAAAATGCAACAATAACAATAATAATAATAATAATAATAATAATAATAATAATAATAATAATAATAATAATAATAATAATAATAATAATAATAATAATAATAATAATAATACTAATAATAATAATAATAATAAATAATTGAAGTACTAAACATATACACACAAAAAACAAAACAGAACAGAAAAAAAACAACAAATGAGCAGATAGGAAAGTAGGTAACAAATAGAATTGTATTTATTTATTTATTTATTTATTTTCTAATTTGACTGCATTTTGTTCTTATTTTTTAACCCCACAGAGGGGGAGTCAACATTGCTTGAGATCAATGCATATTCCAGTCTTGCAACCAAATACTCCAATATTTAGTGCAAATGTTTGAATGGTGATAAGTCTATGAAATTCTATTGTCATTTGCCCCCACTGTTCTTTGGACATGAATCGTGCATTCTCAGAAGCTTGGCACACTAGTACAGGAAACAAAGCCATAGTCATAGTTTGACGAGTTATATTCTATATTAGGATGTAAAGTTCATGGGGACACTGTTTTGTCACTAAGCATAAATCACTAGCAGATGTAATATTAACCACATAGGTATAAACTGGGGCTGTTCTGGAGGAGGTGGGGGGAGTTGGAGGAGACTGGATGAGGTATGCATGGATCTGTGAGCTGGGGTCAGAGCCAGGGTCAGGAGGATTGTTGCAGTGCTGCGTTCATGATCCCTCGGGAACATGCATTGCACGTGCCAGGACTCTGGAGACGTGGCTTTTGGGGAGGATGTTGAAAGAAAGGGGTTTGGACTTTTGAATAGTCTGTTTTCAAAATGTAACTGGCTCCAGACATTTTTTCCAAGATCTTCTATTTCACCTTTAAAAGTGTCAATCAAAGGGATTTTGTTGGATTAAAACTCCAACTATTAAAAGGTATTGAAGCTACTGTTCGCTAACAGACAACAAAATGTTCGGTAAATGTCTTACGTCCTGTTCTCATTTGTACATTACAGTCAAAAAGTATTTAGATTTTCAAATTTGGCCTCTGTTTAGTTTTGTTTATGTCACACTTTAAAATATAACAAATACAAATATAAGTACAAATAAAATATAACAGTGCGAAGAAGGCCTAAAATTTTATATGCTTATTTAGAGGCCTCCTTTCATTAAAATGACAGTAATTAACACTTCAAATGAATCAAATAAACCAAAAAAAAAAAAAAACTTAAATAAATAAATAAAACAATAAAATTAAAACACAAATACAAAAAAAGAATTTACCATTACTAAGAATGGCACATGGACATAAAATAAATATAGACTTTAAAGATAAATTTTCCTAAAGAAAATGTAGGAAAATAGGAATAGGAAATAATTCAGAGAAATTTAAGCTAAATAAAATTTTGGAAAATGTGGAGTTATTTATAAAAGCAGCTTAAGTATGACTTTTGAGAGTAGCAAAGGAGGGATATCATTTTAATGATTTATTCCAGTTATTCATTGGTTCGATTTTGCATTAATTGGTAATGACTCTTATGTGTGATGGT
>CM035803.1:19907632-19929196 GCA_020466265.1 Siphamia tubifer | reverse complement strand
GCACAGATTCGTCCCCTGTAACCCATTTTTCCTGACTGTAATCATATTGTTAATAGAGAGGTTTCATACAGTTTCAGGTTTTGATGTCATGTCTCATTTTTCACAGAATGGCTTGAAAACCTTCCTAAATTGGGGCCTAGAGACAGGAATGCAGAGCTAGGGGGAAAAAAGTCACCCAGTTTACCATTATGGTTTAACCAATTTGTGCCTGCTATAAATATTCTGTAACAGTAAAAGGTTGATGTTTTTTTTTTTTTTTTTAAATGGCCTACTAAATTTTGCATGGAATAAAGTTAGCCTTTGGTTCATAACTTGCTTTTAAAATCAATATTATTCATTATTCTTCCTTTGATAGCAATTCCATTGATTTAATGTAGTGTAAAAGTAGTCAGCATAGTGACGAACCTTTGGAAGAATCACCATTTGACTAGTTTAATGGAAATTTTCAGCATTTACATGCAGTTTTACATGTTTGTATTGCATGCAATGTACCAAGTCCAAGGACAATAATCCAGTTCAAAACAAGGAAGATAGTAACTCATTTTCTTTCCAATAATAATTCAATAGTAAAGAAAGAATGCTCAACTGCTAAACATTGCACGCAGGTGTTTGGGGGAGGGGGGCACACAAAAAATGATGTTAATACATAATACATGATCAATCAATCAATCAATCAAATTTTGTTTATATAGCACCTTTCAACGCAAAAAGCTGCACAAGTTTCTTTCCAAAATGAGATAAAAACAATAAAAAACAAGTAACATTTATAAAAAACCAAGATAAAAATAAAGATAAAACATGATGGTTGATGTCATTTTGCATTTAAAAAAAGTTCTCAAATGAGTGTATGTTCTAAAATATCTGTGATAAATTGGCAGATAAATCAGCAGACATTGCATGTGTAAATAGACAGCTCTGCTAAAATATTAGAAATAATGAGTTTGATGTTAGGCCAGAGAGTTTACTTGTGATCAGGTTCTTCTGCCACCCGGTGGCCAGAGGTTAATGACTTATACACTAACTGATAATGAGGCTCACAACTTAGCAAGAACTAAGCTGATTTAATCATTTATTTATTAGTTAGTTAGTTAGTTTTTTTTTTTTAAACTAAAACATGAGTCAATTCATGAATGTTTTAACATAGAAGATAAGTGACAGTAACAGTGAAAAAATAATGAAATATTATTAATTAATGTGACTTACTGTACATGTTTTTAACATGTTATGGATTTGTACTCATTATCATTCATTTCTGCATTCACTTGTTACAGTGTTTTAAGTTAAATCATCTAAATCTGAGAAAAGAAAAAAGGGAGGCAGAGCTGCTGAAAGACCAGAGCAGCCTGGGAGAGAACACACCAACATGAGCCAATCTGATAACAGGAAGCCATCTAATTTGCATCGTATATTCATTGGTCAGACAGAACATCCCTTCTAAACAACCTGCAGCTACAGACTAGAAAACACAGCATGACAACTGCACCTCTGCTCACTTTGTCAGTCTTAAATAGAATACACTTTGCCTATACTTTGCCTATCTTTCTATCGTTTAATGCTTTTATTCCTAGATGCAGGGTGCTAGCTAAAAGCTTAAACAAGTCCCTTTATCTCATCTATATCATAATGTTTTCACCTATGATCTTTTTCTCAATTAAAACTCATTTTTCTGCTGGTGGAAATAAGTGTCTCCAGTGAATGGAAGAAGAAAACTGAGAGAAAAAAAACATATAAGATTGTGCTAAATTATCTGCGTTAATGTGGATGCAGTGTTAGAGAGCTTGGAAAGACACAAACACACCCACATTTTTTCCCCCACTTTTTGTTCCTTCTGTCTTCCTCCATCCCCTCATTCACTCCATCACACACACACACACACACACACACACACACACACACACACACACACACACACACAGTGGGCTGGCATGCACTAATGGAAAGCTATGGTCTGGCAGAACTCATCCTGCCACTTTCGACAGTAATTGGCCGTTTGCTGTCAGACGGACAGAGAAAAGACACACACATGCACAACACACACACACACACACACACACACACACACACACACAAACAAACAAGCAGATTTGTGCATGTCATTTATCTTCTGTCTGCCCCTGCATCGTGTTCCTGCTCTTTGTTTCCTCGTACAGGGTTCTTTATCAGCTGCTTTGCATCATGGTCAAACATGTGGAAAACACACACTCACACACTCACACACTCACACACTCACACTCTCTTTCCTGTCTATCATCCTTGTTGTGAGCTCATGTTCTGCGTATAATTGCTGTGTCTTTGTACGTTTGGATTCTGACCGGCTTTGGGGATTTATAAGCGAATGTGGAGTGTCCGAGGATAAAATGATAAACCTAAGCTTAATCCATTTATTTCAAAGCAGAACCAGTGTGAGCGGGAGCAAAAAGGTTGTAGCGAGCGTGTATTTGTCTATTAATAGGTCGATGCAGGTAGTCCTCCTGGTCCAGAAGACTAACAGTGCTTCCAGACACACTCTCACAGTCTCTTTCTCATCTTAGTTTACATGCTCTGTGTGTCTGTGGTCCTTTTTTCGGGCTGATTGATTTATTTGCCTTGGTGTTACAGCACTGTGCTCGACCGACCAGCAAACAGTGTTACTGATATACAATGTCTCCATTAGGCCTGGCAAAGCCTGCAGCCAACCCTGCATCTGCATTTTACTCAAATGTATTTTGTCACCCAGTGCAATTTGTGACTTCCATAGCTCATGAATATTCAACATGCCCCTGCTCTACAGTCGTCGCAGTGTTAATGCCAAAACAGGAGAAAAATAGGCTTGTGCATATTAAAGGTTGGATGTATGTGGGGGTTTTTTTCACACCTGGTCCGTCTACTTTCGGTTTTATATTCCAACTCTGGCAGCAGACGATACAACTTTGCATGATATACTGAGGTCCTGTTCTCATCATCTCCTGGTACTTGGCATTGATTTGTTTTCGGGCAGGAATGTTGTTCATTCAGCACATTTTTTTTTTTTTTTTTTTTTTAAACATTGTAGACATTCTTTATCGCAATAGCCTTGCATAGTTTACTGAAAGTGGCCTGAAAGTCTGAACTATCCAGAAAGTATTATCACATTGAAAATGACCTTCTAGACTCTTCTAGTTGGACCAGTTTTAGGGTCTTATGTGTGGTCTGCAAGGGCTTTAGCACCCGCCAGTTTGGTTTGGATCAAACACAGAAGTCTGGGCCAAATGGGGTGGGTGTCAAACTGTCCTGAGGTTCACCTGCTAATGGGAGGTTTGGGTTGGACTCAATAGTTGCTTTTCCATTGAAAATAATGGGTCAAATTTGACCAATATTTACTAAATGGCATGGTGGGCTGAGCGGTTAGCGCTCCTACTTCACAGCAACAAGACCCCGGTTTGATTCCTGGACTGTGTAGGTCTTTCTGTGTGGAGTTTACATGTGTCTGGATGGGTTTCCTCCATCACCCAAAAACATGTTTTTAAGGTAAAAACCTCCAATCAGGTGATTCTGACCATGAGCCTGACTCCACATCTTATCTTATCTTATCTTATCTTATCTTATCTTATCTTATCTTATCTTATCTTATCTTATCTTATCTTATCTTATCTTATCTTATCTTATCTTATCTTATCTTATCTTATCTTATCTTATCTTATCTTATCTTATCTTATCTTATCTTATCGTTTGTTTATTATCACAAGAAGTTATTCCATAAACATTTAATATAAAATGCTCATTACTACTACTTTTACCCTGTATTAAATTAAAAACTGATTGGGTTTCCTCGTGCGTCTACACATACCATGTCATGTTTGTTTAAAACTCTTCTTTTTTGTTTGTTGTAACATCTGTGTTTGTTGTGTTCATGTGTCTCTAGTTGTGCAAAAAGGTCTTTCCATTGCAGTTTTGTGTGATATACCAAAACTACCTATTGTATGTGCAAAAATATGAGTTTTGAGTTCTATTTTGTGTGTACAAGTTCGATTTACAAAATTTGAGGGTCAATGGAAAAGCAACAGTTGTCACACTGGGAGCAGGTTTTTGATATTATCTAAAGCTGTGTTTACATTAGTACCATTTCAACCTGATTCTACCTGCTCTGGAGCATTTCCACCATGGTTCCCAGTTCTACTCTGCTGAGGTTTAAGAATGTAACATGTCAGTAGCGTAAACACTAATTGGTGGAGTTGTACACAGTAAATTTTGCAGTGTTAAATCAACACTTAGAGAGTTTATTTAACTTCGTCTAGAGTGTATTTGGTCCCATTGTCTCCAAATTAACACTTCAAAATCTACAGTGTATCAATGTGTTATCAACGTGTGACCCGCCATTAAAATAAATAAATAAATAAATAAATTCAGTTACAGTAAAAAAAAAAAAGTTCAATTCAGTCCCCAATGCAATGATGTCATTCCACAAAACTAAACTTAAATTTTTTTTTAATTAATTTATTTTTTAATGTTTGTATGTATATGAATGTGTATTGTTTTTGTATCATTGATGTTTGCATTGTGATTCGCTTGTGGGCCTTGAGCCTGTCTTTGATGGCTGAAGAAAAAAATAAAATAAAACAGTGCAAGGTTGACGGCACCTGGTGATGACGTCCATGTACGATAGTATCTGTATGGAAAAGCTCTTAAGGAATAGTGTCTGGTATCTGAGTAGAGTCGAGTAGGGTCATGTAGTGGAAATGCACATTAACAGTGTTTGTGAGTGTCACAGTAGCAGGTGTTGTACAGTGGACATCTGTAGAAGAAGTGATGTTGTGAATTTTATGGAAAAAAACCCTAAACATCTCAGTTGTTTACATAGAAATCGAGGCACAGACAGTTAACATGCATATATGTAACTGAGAAATGGAGCTAGCTATCAAACAAGCAGCTGCAACAGATGATATTAAAACATGTGAGGCTGACACTCTGAGCCTTTAACCATCTGCTGCAGTATCCTCCATATATCACTCCAGAAAAAAAGTTTCCTAACAAGACTGAATAAATCCAAAATCCTAAAAAGTCATGATTATCCAAAAGCATTTTTTTCCTCCGTTAAACCCACTGACTTGTTTTAGGCCAAAACAAGAAACTAAACTGTAAATTTGTGTTGTTATAGAATAGACATACAGTATTTAATTGATCCTACGATTGGGAAATTATGGAGTACTTCCTTTACTGTACTTAAGTACATTTTTTTTATATCAATATTTGTACTTTATATTCTTTACTTTCTCAGAATAGACTGATTACTTTTTTTAAACTAGACAAATGTGACAGTATGAGAAATAAGTCATAAATCAGAAAAACAGAAATTGTGACTTACTATATCATAATTTGGCCTTTTTTTAATCTAATAATTAGCATTTCTTATATAATTATGACTTTAATTTCATAATTTTGACTTTTAATCTCATAATTCTGAGTTTTTCATTTAATAATTTTGACTTTTAATCACACAATTTAGATTTTTTTAAATCTCATTATTATGCACTTTTTTCTATTTATGACTTTTGACTTTTTCCTACATTTCCTGTCCATACTCACGAAAGTGTACGAGTACAATGACCTAATAAAACACATCATCTACACAATAACTCATTTTAAATGCTTTATTTTTGGATGTTTTTTATATTTTTCAGTTTTTTCCTGGTCAAATTCTTGCTTATTTCATCCATAGCAATTTTTTAATGCAGTTTTAGTTTTTACTTTATTATATTTGAGAAGTTGTACTTTTTACTTTTACTTAAGTAAAGGAGTTGAATTAGTACTTCTACTTTTACCAGAGTATTTTTTCACACTAATAGCTGTACTTCTACTTAAGTACAGAATGTGAGTACTTTGAACACCTCTGGGCAGAACATTATCCTTTTATTTAAACATTAAATCAATACTATTAAGGTAATTTTGAAGTGAAACTGACAAAAAAATATGTTTTGTACCATGAAAAGAGTCTGATCATCAAACATTACATTTAATAAACACAATTTTTTGTCAACTGAAAGTAATTGGTTAAATTTAGGGAAAAATCCCAGAGCTGTATTTGACACAGAAAATACATTTGATAAATATGTTTGGTTTACTTAACCAAATCATATATATTTTATAATCTTAAAGGAGTCAGGATGTAAATTCTGTTATTTCCTGATAAAATCATGGATTTTTAAAAGCTACCATCCAAACACCAGGAAAAAAAATGGTGGATCTGATACTGACAAAGTGCTTTATTGCAACAAAATCAAGGCTCTTTGATTGCATTTGTAGCAAACACAATGTGGATACATTACCTTTATAACCAACCGTAATTGGATTTGCAGTTTGGTTATATAGGACTGTTGTTTTGGTGAGTCTTCGATGCTTGGACAAACACAGCTGCTCATGTAGTAATACCTTAAAGTTCAAATTCAGGTAAAAAAATCCCTAAAGCCTTTTCTATTTTTCTGGTTGGTCCTCACATTTGTTTAATTCCAGAAAGAAAACCTTTTATGCACCAAAATGCCAAAAGGTTCTCTTTAGTCTTTGTGGAACTAACTGTGATATTATTACCATCAAGTTGTTCAGTCACTGAAAATAAGTAATTTAAATGACATTATATCATCTCCAACAGGATAATATCCAATCGTGCTCAGACTTGTACTGGTCAAGCTCTGTACATTTAGGTATATTAGTCTATTTAGTGTGTTTTGTGGTGCTTCTTCTCTTCTTCTATTTCCTCTTCCCTTTATTCTCTTGTGTAACCTGTTAAAATATGGACCATTTTCTGTTTCTGACGGTCTCCTCTTCTCTCTATGGTTTGAGGCAGGCACAGGGAAGTTTGACAAGATAATGAATTGCTATGCATGCTGCAGTTTTTCACATTTCACAGCCCACTAACTCTGTATGGAAGGACGGATGGAGGGATGTGTGTGCAAGGATGAGTGGGGGAAGTGATAAAAGAGAAAAAAATAACACACCAGTAGAACTCAGAAATGAGGTAAGATGGACAGATGCAGGTGAAAATGAGTCAGAAAAGAGGAGTTTTTTTTTTTTAATCTTTCTTCCTCTACCTTCCTTTTCTTCACCATTTGTCCTGTCTAACCATTGACACACACACACACACACACACACACACACAGTGTTACATAATTGTAGCGCACAGCTGCTTCCTTATGGTCACAGCAGACAAAACAGAGGAAGTGGAAAACAAAGGAATGGAGAAAAAAAAAAGAGGAAAGACAATAAAAGCAAGAGACACACAAAAAAAAACAGCTGATTATATAAGATGTTGTCATATAATGTACCTTAAACAGCTACAAAACCTATATAATAATCGTTACCATGCAACAGCATTTACAATCCAAGTACAGTGTTACTTTCATTAAGGACATGTTATAATACTGTTATAATAATACTAGCTGCTGACCTTGTAATAAAAAAAACATTTTAAATGTTAAATGTATTGTGTAATAACAGTAAATAAAAGGTTAAATCAGTTATCACAATAATTAACTATTAATACATGAACAGTTAGTTGGTAATAAACATTTAATTATAGTAAATAGTAAATTGCTGCTAAATGGATGTTTTGCTATTAATATATGTACAGTTCATGGTTTATTTTTGTTTGTATTCATTTAACCAGGAGAAAAGATCCAATTGAGATTAAGAACCTCTTTTCTAAAGGAGTCCTGGACAAGAGGTAGCATAAAATACAGTATGCAGTGACAACATACAGTTAAAACATACAATAATTTACAATAATTATTAATAATGCACAGCTAACTGTTAATAAAATATAATTAATGTAATATGCACAATAGTTAACTCATAATTCAGGCATGCAATATGTGCAGTAGTTTGAGTAAATACATAGTTAGCTGTTAATAAAATAGCAAAGCATGCATTAACAATAATAATTGGAATTACATACATGAATGCATGTAAACAATCCATCATAGTCATAATATAGTAAATATCATATTTTAATTTTTTAATTTTTCATAAAGCACCGCACAGTCTCTTTGAGCTAATAATGTCTTTTAAACTAATAATAGATGTGTGTATTGTATGATAACATAGTCTAATTAAGATAATATTATAATAGTCTTATAAAGGTTCAATAATTAAACCTTATTACAGGCACCTCAACAAAGGAAACATGATTGTGTATTTATAAAAAAAATGAAAGGAGGTTATAGAAGTACCACAGTGAGACTTCAAATCAAAACCACTGAAGCTCTATACGAATTAAAACAGAAGCTTTCAGTCTCAACCATGCATTTCTTACAGTGTGTGAATTGATGCCAATACCCTCCCCGCTCTAATCAGCACATTGATTCATTTTCTGCTTTATTGTCCCCCCCAAACAAACACAGTTATTGTCTTTGCCTCATTATTTGAAATCACTGGAGTTAAACACATGCACACGCACAGTCACACACTTGCAAACCCATAATTCAGTAAGTGAATAAGGCATTCAGTCTTCGATGGCAGAGATTAGATAAGAAAGTGAGCAGTCAGACGGCAGCGGCAGGAAAGCAGAACAAATGAACTGCACTCATGATGGAGAGAGCTTACAGTGTGAAAGCCATAGCCCTGATCTTTCAAGATGAGTGGTTTTCTATGGAGGGCAACTCTCCAGCACTATTCACCAAGGAGCCAGATTACCACAGTTTACAAGGAGATTTAGCCATTCATCTCTTCATGCTTGAAGCGCACTACGGATATCAGCTATTATAATGGGAATCACCCCATTGCATATATATTGATTTCTTCCTCTATTTATTAAAGGGGAAGTGTGATGTTTGAGGGAACGCTTTCGGTGTTGCTGTTGAACCTCTGTCACATGGGGAGATGGGATGGAAAGTAATTCCTCTCAATGTACAGGATGAAAAGGGTGACATGAAACAGAGACACTTCAGTAACATCTCATGTATACAGGGGGCGTCACAGTCATTTAACATGTGAATCTATCGTCGGGAAAATTAACCAACAATTATTCATTAATGGTAATTTTTTTATATTACAAAAAAAGTAATATATGGCTGAAAATAATAACAAAAATGAAAAAAGACAGAAATACAATAAGAATGAAAACCTGCCCCTCCTTACCCTTACTTAAAACATCCAAAAATGCTACTTCTATTGTCATTAAAATAGCTGAGGGTATATGTCACAAAGCAAGACATAGTTTAGTTAACTTAGTTTAACAACAGAAACATTGTCATTACTTACTGGTTGATGATTGTTTGCTAACACCGCAAAGAAGAGCTGTTTACATTTGGCCCAGGAACTAAGTTGCGCTTCATTTCCTTATGCTGGTGTACCGCCAGGGCAGGTAAACATTTTAAACCATAGATATTGTAATGACCCCGCAAGTTTGTTTGGTGTGATTACAGCCGACAGTAACTATTTATCCTGCAATAAGATGGTGGATACATTCCTTGGATCCAGTGGAACAATACAATATATAACCTCAGGAAAAAGTAATGTGTGAAAACATCTGTGGGGGTATCGCAACACCCACATCCCCTACAGCTGTGACGCTCATGTATGTATATAATGTAGGTCTGAATACGACAGAGTCTAGCCTGTAACACGACGCTGATGATGATGACAGGCACAGTTAGTGTTTTATGACAGGGTTAGGATGGTTGTCTATAATTCTGACTAAAGAATAGTGTTCCATCCACCAGGGGAACTAGGGGGCAACACAAAAGTGCTCCTTTCCTGCTTCCATCTTCCACACAATAACAATTTACATAACTAAAGTTCCAATATTTATTTTAACAAAAAAGTGTTAACCAAAACAACAAACTAAAAATGACTTGAACAGAAAATTCTTACCTCGATAAAAACAAACAAACATGTGCTGTGTTCCAATATTCATACTGTCATGAGTACACTCACACACAGTACACTTTCTGTACTTACTAAGTGTACATTTTTCATCGGGTAAGTACTGTTCCATTTCTAATACCAGATCTGATTCTGCCTGGAACACTATAAGCTTAAGTCGCTCCATCCGACATGTTATTATCATCTGAATATATTTTTTCTCACTTGAACCTTAAATATCAGAACTTTCATTTCGCTAAAATCCATACATACTACTTTTTTCATAATCTGGACAGACATGGATGCAAACTGCAACTCAACCTGATTTTGATATGAAGCAGAACCTTTTTCTATAGTATGGTTAATTTACTTCCTGTAGGGTTTAGGATGTAGATGTTTCATTGTTGTGGACATTTTAACCCTTTATAACAGAAGTAAGTCCTTGCACATGCATTGATAAAACCACTGTTAACTAAAGCCAAGGTGATGATAACAAAATGAACGTTGCAGGAAGTGGAAACCACTGAACATGACATTCAGTGTCTGTAAACCCAGTATATGAACAGTGGGAACTTCTCCACTAACTGCATAAAAATGGTCAATATGTGCTTCATATTTTACCACAAATAGTAAGAGATTTGGACTGACGTTTGTTGTTTTATAAAAGTAGACATTCAATATTCATTCATATATATATATATATATATATATATATATATAAAACACCATTTGTAGGATGGTGCTGCATAGCTTTTTCTGTAGCAGGACACATCGTCAGTTGTGTGCCTCAGCATCATCAGATGTTTCAGCCAATTAATACAATGATTGATTGATTGATTTTTCTGACATTTAACTACTCCCTGCATTTTAAAACAAACATCTGGTCCTTCATTTTTAAAACAGGTCTGTCACTTTAGTTTAACTTTAATTACTAATTATATACACAAAATTACACAAGAAATAAAGTAAAATGCACTAAACATACAATAAAAGGCACTAAAAATACACTAAATTGCACTAAAAATCTATAGAATTTGCTAAAAATAGAATAAAATGCACTAAAAACAAACCAAAATGCATGAAAAAATACATTAAACTGCACAAAAAAACACAAAAATGCACTAAAAGATTGAAGATTCATTGAATATAACGCTAGTTTTTGTACCATTTGTAGGACGGGTGCGGCATAGCTTTTTTCCGCAGCAGGACACATCGTCAGTTGTGTGCCTCAGTGTATATATTCTTTCTATAAATGCCTTTTGCACTTGAAATCACCACTTTTTGTCAGAATTTTCTACTTGGTTAAAAGTAAACATGTCTTCAAAATACTAAGAACATCATCTGAAGAGACCACCTACACAGACGTTGGATGGGAAATGTACTAGAGCATCTAAATGACTGACAGCACCACAACATCAATCCTTTTTTTTTTTTTTTTTTTTTTTTAGGATTACAGCAAACTGAGGTCTGCATGTGGTAGTGTGTGGTTCTTCCTGTTGGCAGTGTTTGACGAAATATATCAAACCTCTAAATCTGTCAAGAAAAAGTTTGAAATACATGTCAAATATGTAGAAACAGTGCGTTTGTTTTCTGTGTGTGTGTGTGTGTGTGTGTGTGTGTGTGTGCTTTCTTTCCCTGTTTTACTGTATTAAGAGAAATCGTCCTGCTGTTCACACACTCAACTTGCTGACACACACACACACACACAGGTGTGTTGTGATGTGTCTTTGTGTCTCAACATCCTGCTGAGCCAGTGTTTGCACACCGATTGGCTCAGGGATAAAGCCTTGTGACCTGGCCTGCATCCAAACCTCTCGGTCTCTGCTCACCCGGCTCTTTCTGCACCCACCCTTATTTTCCCGACTACTCTTCAGTCTACTTCAGAGGTGGTAAAAGTACTCACATTCTGTACATAAGTAGAAAAAATACTCTGGTAAAAGTAGAACTCCTTTACTGAAGTAAAAGTTTAAAAAAAAAAAAAAGTACAAATTGTCAATTATAATGAAGTACAAAAGTAAAATAAAAGTATTTTTATTTTTTTGAATGCCAATAATACTTATTTAACCAGGAAAAAGTTTCAAAAGTATCCAAAATAAACCCTTTAAAAGTAAGTTACTGTGTAGATATTATATTTGATCAGGTCACATTTACTCAGTTTTGAGGGTATGGACGGGACATTTAGGAAAAATGAATAAAAAAGAAGTCACATTTGAGATAAAAAGTCATCATGAGATTTAATATATAAATATATATATATATATATATATATATATATATATATATATATATATATATATATATATATATATATATATATATATATATATATATATATATATTGGATATATATGGATATTGGATTGGATTTGTGCATTTTATATTCAACATGTATTTGTCTCTGTGTAAACCAGTGGAATAAACACAAAAAATCTAAAAAAAAAATGTATTATAATAATAATCACTGAAAGTAACATCAGTAGTAGAAAATACAAATGTCACAGTGTACCAGTAGAGTTACTGCTGCTCTTTTTTATATTATCTTCTTGTTACACTTTACTGCCCATCGCTCTGTTTACTGTGATTAGTTAGTACTGTGTGCAATTTTTCCAAATGTCTTTAATATCTGCACGTCTGGACAGAAAACACACTCACTCTGTGTTGCAGTTTATTGGTCCAGTCAGCAGGACACTAACACCTACTGTTGTATGGATGTGAGTGTTTGGGAAGTGACATCATCCATAGTGTGTAGAGGATGTTGACAGTAGCACAGGAAGTGTGTTTGAGTGAGGTTTCCACAGTGGACATTTGGCAGCCTATCATCCAGGAAACACACACACACACACACACGCACACACACACACACACACACACACACACACACACACACACACACATGCATACTCATTTACATGTGTCATGAGGACCAAGTTTGTAATCAAATAGCCATTGGGAAGTGAGTGTAAACTTTTATTTCTTTTTGTAATAAAATAAAAATAAGAATTCTAAACCTTTTTTAAAGTAATTAAATAAAAACAATTACAACATAAAAATTA
Organism: Siphamia tubifer; assembly: GCA_020466265.1. Lineage (NCBI taxonomy): Eukaryota > Metazoa > Chordata > Actinopteri > Kurtiformes > Apogonidae > Siphamia > Siphamia tubifer. Next base: position 19,916,333 of record CM035803.1, on the reverse strand, counting down.
ATGAATAAAGGCAATAACAAGAATTTTAAACAATTAATAAAAATAAATAAAATTATTGTAAAAACGTAAAATTTTATTAAATAAAAACACACCTACATATGTATTCTGTATTTTTTCACTGTTTTGTAGTAAGTTAGACCCATATTTTTGTGTGATCATTAGTGCTCTTTGTAGATGGCATCTTAATGTAACTTTTGGTCACATTAGATGACAATTAGTTCTAAAACATAATACAGTTTTATTTGTGTATTTACCAGTGATGTGCGGGCTGACTCGAAGTAAGTGGGTTCCCGCAGTCACCCGCAGGTGCGGATCATTGAAAAATTATTTTAATGATATTCAGGTTGCGATTGGTCAGGTCGTTTGTCGTTTGAGATAAATATTAAAATAACCTGGTAAATACACTTTATTAACTGAATTTCCGTGAAAAAGTAAGAGTTGGGACACATTCACTGAGATTTTTAAAGATGATGAGCGGCTCCTAGTGTTTTCTTTTCTAGGGAAACTGGGTTCAAATGGTTCTTTGGGTGTTACATGTTGTCCACCCCTGGTTTACATGCTGTGTGCAAGCAATAATATCGTTTTGGGTTTTTTGTTTTTTTGTTTTTTTGTTTTTTTTTTCTTTGTTTTTTTTTCTTTTTCTTCCTTTTTGTCTGCATTTGTTCTCATTGTTTAACACCACAGAGATATCGGTTTTAACACAGAAATAAATGCAGGTATGTGAGGAAGGTCATGTGATGTTCATAAAGACCAATAGTCCAGAAGTGGGTCGGGTCCATCCTTTTCAAGGGTTAGTTAAAAAAAGCGCGCATCATTGGTATTAACTCATTGGCCAAGTATACACTTCAGCAGCAGCTATGTATTGGACAGCCTCTGCATAATCATGTCTGCACATGCTCCTTATCTTATGATCAGTGGTGTAGAAAAGCCTTATGACAGCAATGGCTGGAGTTAATCGACTGCCATTATGAGGCTGTTTAGCACAACCCCACCTCAAAGGTCTTTCGGTCAGCCATGTTTACCCCATTGTTCTTATCAGATTAGCAAGGTAATTATTTTTTTTTTGTGTGTGTGTGTGTCTTGTGATACTGCTGGGAAAATGTCAGGCGTTTATTGTCATATACAGAGCAATGAAAACCTTACATTGTCAGTTCCATTCACATGAGTAAAGTCAACAATTAAACTAAAACTACAGTGAAATAAAGACAGTAAAACAGTTTAAAACAAAACTAAATTAACTCTTTTATGTCTGAAATATGACCTTAGTCATGTTTTTTTTTTCCTTTTTAGGCCCGAACAAAACAATGTGATTTAAATCTTTTTAATGAACCTATTATTTTATGGAGTAACAAAAATGTCCACTACCAACTGTCCACATGTCGAAGTGTGTGAATGGGTGAATGTGAGGCTAATGTAAAGCACTTTGAGCACCATGAAAGTGGAAAAGAACTATATTAGTGCAGAACATTTACCATTCCACTCAGCTGGACAACATGTGTTTAAGCTTTGAAGGAAATAAACATGTATTTAAAACGCAATATCAGAACATTATGAAATGAAACATTTTAACGCAGTTTTTGTTTAAGAAGAGACTGTTAACTATAGTCTAATAATAATAATAATAATAATTGATTTACAGGTAAATATGTTAATACAGATCAGGTATTAAGAACTGACTGATATGGAACTAAAACAACTAAACCCATGAATATACAAGAGAACAACTGTAGAATAACTGTCCACTGTTACTGTAGTGCCCAGTGTGCATCAAAGGGTTAAGGAAATAAATAGGCAAAAATAAAATAAAAAGTAACTAAGTGTATTCAGGTGCAAAAAAAAAAAAAAAAGATGACTGTTGTGCAAATATGGAAGGATATGTACACATGCGAGCTGTTGTCATTCTGTGGTTCAGTACCTGTGGATAAAAGCGTTCTTTACTCTGGTCGTCTTTGCTTTCATGCTCCTGTAGCATCTGTCAGACAGCAGGAGTGTGAACAGTGTGTGCTGTGGGTGGGTGTGGTCCTTGATAATGTTGTGATTCACACAACTTCAAAGTAAAGTGTCTGACACTTTGTATTATCAATAACATTAACAATTACATTTTCATTATACCGTAAATCCACTATCTATCTATCTATCTATCTATCTATCTATCTATCTATCTATCTATCTATCTATCTATCTATCTATCTATCTATCTATCTATCTATCTATCTATCTATCTATCTATCTATCTATCTATCTATCTATCTATCTATCTATCTATCTATCTATCTATCTATCTACTTTATTTATATAGCACATTTAAAAAGATCTACGGGGGAAACCAAAGTGCTGTCCACAAAAAATGAGGAAAATAAGTAAAAAAAACCCACAATAACAAAACACAGGTTTATATCAGCTCAGTGTTTGCAGATACCAAAAGAGATGTTTACAAGTTACTGTAAAAGCTAAAGAGAAACAATTCAGTCAGAGACAGCAGACCTCCGCCAAGGCTTGATATGGCGTCATATGACGTCAAAACGTGACGTGATGGAGCCATAGGTGTTGACCCATCTGATGTCTGAAGGTGAGACGATGTGAATGAAAAAAACAAACCTTGACCTTTGACCTTCATTGTTCAAAATCTAATGGGTCTATCATTCCTGAAGGTTTCATCAAAATCCGTTCAGAACTTTTTGCGTAATCCTTGCCGACAGACGGACCTGAATTTAATACCTCCTTAGCGGAGGTAATAATGCATTTTAACTGCAATTTAAAAACTGGTAGAGAAGAAGCCTGTCTTACACCCAGTGGTAACTTATTCCAAAGTCTTGAAGCAATAGTTGTGAACGCTGTGTCACCGCTAGAACCACCAGAACCAACTGGTCAGCTGATCTGAGGGATGGCGTTGGGTGGTGAGAGTGAAGCAGATAAATATGGCGGCGCGAGGTTATTTAAACATTTAAAAACAAACAATAAAAGCTTAAAATAGGTTCTATAATGCACAGGGACACGAGGACAGGACTAATGTGCTCATGTCTACGGGTCTGAGTAAACAAGCGAGCGGCAGAGTTCTGTACGAGCCGCAAGCGAGAAAGAACACTCTGATCAACGCCTGCAGAGCTTTACAGTAATCCAAACGAGTTGTAATAAAAGCATGAATTAAAATTTCTAAGTTAAATCTAGTTAAAATTGGCTTCACCGTAACATCACAAAAGAGCAACAGGCTCATATGTTTATCCAAGATGGCGTCCGCCGCCGCAGACGTCTTTCCTACGCATCATGCTGCTACATAGTTGTAAGTTGTAATTTTTTATCTATTTATTTATTGTACTCCGCACTTTAAATTGTAGATTGTAGATAGATAGTGTAGCATTTTCTTGCAGTATTTCTTAACCACACGTTCTGTTGCTGCTTTTCTCACGTTGACAGGAAGTGTGCAGACTAAGAATTTCGCTGCTTAGCATCGAGCCTGTGTTTTTTTTTTTTTTTTTTTTTACTGTGTATGTGACAATAAAGCGATTAAATCTTGAATATGTATTTACACTGACTTTTTTTAATTGATAGGAGGAAGGTGTGTGGTATTTTTAATGATGTCACTTCGTACAAATTTAAAAACATATAAAAAATAGTGACATCTGGTGGTGATGTTGTAAATTACAGCCAATTAAATTCTTCGCCTAACCTCACCTACTGTACAGGGGGTGTAAAAATGATTACCATTAAAAAAAAATGACTTTTTCTTCTTCTGAACAATGGTCTAAACCCAGATAGAGTGGAGGACATAATCCACCTTAACACTGAATGTCAACCATTATAAAAAAAGTTCAAATGAAGTCTTTTCATAAATGAGGGGTCAACAGAGTTTGAATTTTAAAAGGTCTGTATTATAATAATAGTTTGGAGTAGAAAAAAAAGCTATTATGAACCATTCTCCTATTTCCACCCACTTTTTTTTTTTTACATTATACACCCTGAAATTAATTTAAAATACTATTTCAGCTTATGAGGATTGTTGTTGAACTGTGTCAAAGTAATAAATACCAACAGTTTAGGGGGTTAATATGAACTCTTGGCTACAATCATTGGTAAATTAGCCAGTTAGTAACACCAATAGATATAATTTTATTATTATTTTTGTTTGCTTCCTTGAATTTTTATTTCAGTTCAGTGAAGTTGGTGGTAGTTAAGAAGCTTGTACAATTCTGTATTCAAAGTAAATAAAAAAAATATACAGTGCTGAAGTCTGGAATTAGACGTTTACTTCTATAGAAGAGACAAATCTACATCCACAAAGTAAAGAAAATGTGATTGTAATTTTCATTTGATTATGATATCCTAATAGTTCCACTTCTACAATTGGATCCCTGTATACCAGGGGTGTCAAACTCATTTTTCTTCAGGGTCCACATTCAACACAATATGATCTAAACTGGTCAAATAATATAAATAATAGGATAATAACTTATAAATGATGTGAACTCCTAAATTTAATTGAATTCCACAATGAAAATGTTTTCATCCATGAACTGTACTCGAACATAAAATGAATAAATATGAAAATTCTTAAGAAAAACAAGTACGACTTAAACAATATCACACCCTATTTTATCATTTATACATGTGCAACACAACTTACAGATCACAGTGCACACTACAAATACACACATTAAATGATTAAAGGACAAGCAGAATATTGATAAAATTCCCCGTATTTCTTTTAAAACATTTTCACATTTTTTTGTCATAAATGTATTATTATTATTTTTTTTTTTTTTTTTTTTACACTAAAACAAAGTGAAAAAATTGCTTTTTATATTATTTATAGGTTATTATGATAGTATTTTACTGGCCTGATCCACTTTAAATTGAATTGACATAAAATGAAATAAACATATTTTCAGTGTCACAAATCCATCCCAGTGGCCCAGACTGGATCCTTTGGCGGACCGTTTTTGGCCCCCCTGGCCGCATGTTTGACACCCCTGCCTGTATACCTTTGACATGTAAACATATAGGCCAGTTTGTTAAAGGCTGAACATGATTTATTAGCTGCATAAACTTTATGATGCATTGTTAATTGAGGTGATCGTGTAATGAAGTGATTGAACAACATTATCAGTGGAGCCTCTTAAACAGTTGAATAATGGCATAGTTGTTCTCTGAGGCATACAGAGGTCACAATGACTGAGTGAGTGTGAAAACAGGACCCGCTGAGGACTTTCATTAGACGTGTCACATTGTTTCAGTGCATTTGAGCATAATATACTGTGTAGGTGTGTCTGCCACGAGACTGAGTAATAGTGAGGACGAAGTGTGCCAGCGTTCCAGTACGTCTTTATGCATGCATGATTGGTATCTGTGCGAGTGTGTGTGTGTGCGGAGTGGGACATGGTAAATGGGTCAGATGCAGCCGAGTAGCATGACCTTGGGAATTTGTCCTGTTTTTCTTCATGAGATTGACGTCGCGTTTGTGTTTCATTGTCTCAGAGAGAGAGAGAGAGAGAGAAAACTGTACATAAGTTGACTCTAGCATGCGCTCAGACCATCCGTATCATTTGATTTAAATTCATAAATGTCTAAAAATAAGTAAAAGAAAGTAAATCAGGAATGGGAAATGAAAAATCTGGGATGTATCATTAGTGTTATTCATTACAATCATGTATTTTTGAATAACTTGCTCTAACAGCTGATGAATCTGACACACGTGAACGAGGAAAATCATCTGTCAGAAAAAAAATAATAAGGGTTACTATGACAACCAGCACCTGTGAGCTGTCAAGTGGAGTTTGTAACTATATTTAACCAGGTAGCTGTTTATCTAGTTTTGGTTAATGTTGATCACATGGGCCACATTTAGTATTTAGAGCAGAGGTGTCAAAGTTCACCATATGATCTCAAAATGGGTCGGATCAGTCAAATAATAACAGTTACATTATGGTATAACGTTTCCTTAAAAATCTGAATAACATAAAAAAAACTTGAAATATCTTAAATAAAAGGAGTGCAATTTTAACAATATTTTGCCTCAGTTTGCCTCATTTGCAAATAACATTACAATTATAAAGACATAACACATTTAGTAATAGATTGAATATTGGTAAAATTACATTTAAATCTCCTAAGACATTTCAGGTTGTTGACATTTTTGTAAGAACATAGTTTGTCAATATAAAGATTTTCATGTAATTTTCCCTTTTTACACTAAAACAAAAATAAAATCTACAGTTTTCATTATGTATAGATTATTATCATCATATTTTACTGATCTGATCAATTTGAGATGGAACCTGAAATAAAATGATTTTTGTTTATTATTAATATATTCAGTGTAATTTATCCCACGGGCCAGATTGGGCCCTTTTTGGCGGGCCGCATTTGGCCCCCGGGCCTTATGTTTGACACGTCTGATGTTTGACACGTCTGATTTAGAGGTATGTTTTTGTGTGGAAGGAGTATTTTTGTATGTTTAAGTAATGACTGTAGTACTGTACTCCTGTACTTCTGTGGAATTCTGGCTGCATTCATAACATTGGACCAACACAAGGAGATAACTGGTACCAGACCTGACAGTTATGGGACGGGTTGATGTTTGGTCCAGATCATCATTCTTTAGATCTTTACTTTCAAATCAGGACTGTTATTTTTTTTTTTTTTTTTTTTTTTTTTTTTACTATATCGCTTAAAATCCCTTTCCTACCCTGATTGCAACCAATAAATTAAATACTTTGACACAAAAATAAGACATTTTCCTCACCTGTGGAATGGACAGGCCTGAAAAAAACACCATCCAATTATTTTTATCAGTCTATTGATTTGATTTGATTTGATTTGAATGATTTATTTTGAACATGTGCAAAATGCAACAATAACAATAATAATAATAATAATAATAATAATAATAATAATAATAATAATAATAATAATAATAATAATAATAATAATAATAATAATAATAATAATAATAATAATAATAATAATAAATAATTGAAGTACTAAACATATACACACAAAAAACAAAACAGAACAGAAAAAAAACAACAAATGAGCAGATAGGAAAGTAGGTAACAAATAGAATTGTATTTATTTATTTATTTATTTATTTTCTAATTTGACTGCATTTTGTTCTTATTTTTTAACCCCACAGAGGGGGAGTCAACATTGCTTGAGATCAATGCATATTCCAGTCTTGCAACCAAATACTCCAATATTTAGTGCAAATGTTTGAATGGTGATAAGTCTATGAAATTCTATTGTCATTTGCCCCCACTGTTCTTTGGACATGAATCGTGCATTCTCAGAAGCTTGGCACACTAGTACAGGAAACAAAGCCATAGTCATAGTTTGACGAGTTATATTCTATATTAGGATGTAAAGTTCATGGGGACACTGTTTTGTCACTAAGCATAAATCACTAGCAGATGTAATATTAACCACATAGGTATAAACTGGGGCTGTTCTGGAGGAGGTGGGGGGAGTTGGAGGAGACTGGATGAGGTATGCATGGATCTGTGAGCTGGGGTCAGAGCCAGGGTCAGGAGGATTGTTGCAGTGCTGCGTTCATGATCCCTCGGGAACATGCATTGCACGTGCCAGGACTCTGGAGACGTGGCTTTTGGGGAGGATGTTGAAAGAAAGGGGTTTGGACTTTTGAATAGTCTGTTTTCAAAATGTAATGTAACTGGCTCCAGACATTTTTTCCAAGATCTTCTATTTCACCTTTAAAAGTGTCAATCAAAGGGATTTTGTTGGATTAAAACTCCAACTATTAAAAGGTATTGAAGCTACTGTTCGCTAACAGACAACAAAATGTTCGGTAAATGTCTTACGTCCTGTTCTCATTTGTACATTACAGTCAAAAAGTATTTAGATTTTCAAATTTGGCCTCTGTTTAGTTTTGTTTATGTCACACTTTAAAATATAACAAATACAAATATAAGTACAAATAAAATATAACAGTGCGAAGAAGGCCTAAAATTTAATATGCTTATATAGAAGCCTCCTTTCATTAAAATGACAGTAATTAACACTTCAAATGAATCAAATAAACAAAAAAAAAAAACTTAAATAAATAAATAAAACAATAAAATTAAAACACAAATACAAAAAAAGAATTTACCATTACTAAGAATGGCACATGGACATAAAATAAATATAGACTTTAAAGAGAAATTTTCCTAAAGAAAATGTAGGAAAATAGGAATAGGAAATAATTCAGGGAAATTTAGGCTAAATAAAATTTTGGAAAATGTGGAGTTATTTATAAAAGCAGCTTTAAGTATGACTTTTGAGAGTAGCAAAGGAGGGATATCATTTTAATGATTTATTCCAGTTATTCATTGGTTCGATTTTGCATTAATTGGTAATGACTGTTATGTGTGATGGTCGTCTGTACTAACCAGGTGGATCTGAAATGAAACTAACATATCAAATAATCTAAAATATTTGGACAAACTACTTGGATACTTGGATGGAAATCCTTTATAGTTAATGACAGGCTGAAGTTTAGAGCCTATGGGCATCACCACATCATGTTTTTCCACATCTTAACTCCAGCTTCATTCACTGCTTTTTGTTAAGTCTGAACATCCACACTTCACTGATAGTCTACAGGTAGTGTACAGAGGCAACAAAAGTTTGCATCAACATCCCAAAATGTATGGATCTGAATTTATACTTCCACTTAGACCTTTTCACTGCTGTGCTTTTGTCATTGATG